>KN496053.1:36083-53980 GCA_000787155.1 Scartelaos histophorus
TCTTCCTGTAGTTCCTGCAGAGACTGTTGCACTTCCTTATAAAGTTTATTCTTCTCCTCGCACTCCTCCTTCAGTTCACGCACCTGGGTCTTGTACAGTGTCTGAAAACAACAGTAAATTGTATGTAAACTCAGTTATGTAGAATATTTAAAAATGTTACAACAGCGTTAACAGCCTACACACAATGACTCATGTTTCAACAGGCACTTACAGAGAAATACTGCTCGGCTTCTAACTGATCTTGTAATTCCTTCATTTGTCCATCTGTGTCTTGCCTTTCCCTGTAAAAGAAAAAAAAAATAAACTAGTAGTAGTAGTAGTAGCAGTTTAAGTCAAAATTGTATTGTTGGGATTAACAGCATTAGTGACATTTATATCAGTAGTTGCAATAGCAGTTGTGCAGAAGGAAGAAAATACACCTTTTTCATTTACTATTCTATTTAAATTGTACTTGTACAGAATATTGTTACTTGGGGATAAAAGCACTTTCATTACTCACACTAATATATTGTAACTGTGTTTTAAAGCTGCAAAATTGCTACTGAAGTAAAATCATCTTAATGGTCACAATCAACTGATTATCCTTTATCATTATGCATAAAACCTGCTAACCCTGTTGTTTAGACAGTTTCAAACATGTTCTGAAATGAATGCAAGAATGTTATATGAGTTCACATTTCAGTATTCTTTCAAACACTCTTTGAATTGTTAAAAATCGTCTGAACAGACTGTCATAAATCTTGCAATTACATATTATTCCAACATTGTTCATCTGTACTGTGTTTATTTTCTATTCAAGATGTTTATATCTGTTGCTGTTGCATAATAAAGTACTGACTTGCGCAGCTCCTGGTTCTGCTTTTCCAGACTGCGCTTTATGTCCAGCAGGTGGTTCATCTCTTGTTTGAGTTGTTTCTCTGAGGTTCTCAGGGAGTTGAGCTGCTGGTTCTGTGCCTTCAGGTCATTCTGCGTCAGACTGCGCTTCTGGGTTTCCTGTTCGATTTTCAAGGTCAAGTTCTTCACCTTAAAGCAGCAGAAAGGTAGATTTCAAAATGAGACAAAGGGAAATACAAAAAGAAAGGAAAAAGTCATTGTATTGGTGTACTTTAATGAGGTATAAACCAGCTGTCTAGTCTTAAGATTCATCTGACATTATTCCAACTGTACTTAGGACTGTGATTATTGTCATCTACATTACTTCTGTCAATATCACTCAATATTTCCATCCATCAGTAATGTGTTATAACATGCCTCAAAATGTCTTGGGTGAGGTTCAAGTATCACAAAAAACATGAATGAACTGGAAAATAAACCAGTAAAGGACAGAAATCACTTTATACTTTTGACTGAATGATTCACGTTCATTTTTCATGTTAATCTGCTCTTTTTTGCATTCTTTTTTATTCCAATGTAGTTATAATCTAAAAAAACAATTACAATTTTATCAATATATATTTTTCAATATATTTCCTACCTCTACTAGATTTTACTGTAAAATATTTGATTCTTTTACAGATATATAGTCTTCGACAGTCTGTTCTGTGTATTTCCTACTGTGATTTTATTAATCCTCTCTGTGGCAGTGGGTCTGGTTCCTCACTTGTATGCCTGACTCTTACAGCAGCACTTAGAGGCAACTGTTGTCATGGTGTCGGACTGAAGAAATAAAGTAATAAACTGAAGATATATCTGGCATCTTCACACTGTTTACATAATACACCCACCTCCTCTGTGAGATTGTCCTTGTGTCTACGCAGCTCATCCAGTTTCTGCAGAGCTTGTTTGTAGTCACAGTCCATCATGCTGCTGTGTTTCTCCAGCTCCAGGATACGGTTTTCCAGACGCATTTTAGCTGAACGCTCCTCTGCTAACTTCTGCTCTAATTCTGAACAAAATAACACATCTGATCAACACATACTTCTTCATGCAAATCTCACAGTAATTATTATATCAACGTCTATAAATGATTTTCGTGAATTTCGAGGCCAGTGTTTATCATGGGTACTTTGTTTTTGAATTAGTGGTTTGGACTTTTCTGTACTATGATTAGATTTAAACTGAAGAGGTTTGAATAACTTATTTTTACAACTTATTATAGACACATTACACATCTAATGAGACTAAAATGAGACTAAACCATGGACAAGGTAGTTCAAAATAATGATCAAACAAATGAATAGATTAACCCCTAAGTTAGATAAACACCCAAAGTGCAGAGAGCTCCACACCAGTTTGAGAAACATTACTTACATTACATTAGTCTATTTTATAATGTAAGAAAGTACGAGGTTATACCCTTCATAGATTCTGACTTGGCTCCCTCAATAGTAACTTTGATCTTGCTTTTGTCTGCCAGCATGGCTCTGGTGGCTTTGTGTGCTGCCCCCTCCTGTTCAAGCTCCTGCTGCAGAACCTTCAGCTTGTACGTTAGATCTATCTCCTTATTGCTTTTTTCCTGCACAAATATAAAAACAGTAAAACATTTTAAGGAATGAGGTCAGGAATACAAGAAATTTAACTATTATTATTATTCTTATTATGTGTTAACCTTTTCGAGTTCATTAAATTTCTCTTGAAGTTGTCTCTTCTCAGTCTCCAGTTTAGACATGGCTTGTCTCTGCTGGCGAGCCTCCTCTTCCAAGCTGGAAATTCGTGCTGTAAACAAATAAAGCACAATCAAAACAATTCTTCCTATTCCAGTTAGTTAACTTAGTCAATGACTAATATAAGGGCAAACACACGGTGGGTCATTGCACTGTTTGTAGGCCACAAAACTACACACACTGCTAAAAATATCAATGTGAGCTGCAGCGACGCTTCACGTAGGACAGGAGCAATCAAATTATGAATGAATTACAGAACCATTGAAATCAATTAGGGGCATGCAGCAAACAATGATGTATGCATCATGTATGGGCTATTGCAACTAAATGACACTATAGATGTTTATGATTCTCCAGTTCCAACCAAATAATCTTTGTTTCTTGTAAATTGTGCATAATTGCACAAATGAAAGAAAATGTATAGGAAATAACCTACATATGGTTCATTACATTTACATCAACATAATTGCAGTCAGGTCCCTTCTTAAATTAAATAAAAGCTAATTGTATGACTGGTGGGTCTGCACCAGGCCGCCCCTCATTGACCCTGTGTCTGACTGACCCATGAGGTCTGTGATGGTCTCGGAGCCCTGGCTATGTTCCCTCCTCTCTCCCTCCAGGGCTGACTGCAGACTGATGCACTCTTTCTCCAGGCTGAGTTTGCTGCGCTCCAGGATGCAGCACTTGTCCTGCAGCTCCCGCACGTTGGCCTCCAGCTGCTGCAGCTGTTTGCTGTTGTCCGCCTGAGTTTTACGCAGTCGTGTTGCCGCCTCCGACTCAGCACGGAGTAAAGCATTGGCCTCTTCAAGCTAGAGACACACAGTTATGAAATAAATAACAGATTTTAACTTATTTACACAAATCTTTGTACATAAGTGTTAACTCTATGGTTGAGGCTGACCTGTTTTTGTAGGTGTAGGTTCTTTTCATTGGAAATGTGTGAATTTTGGTTTCGCTTCTTCATGTCCTCCAACTGGTCCCGAAGACTGTTCACTGTAAAAGTATACATAAGAGAAATTTAAAAACTGTATATTTCATGTTAATTTACGTCTGTAGTTATAATCTGTTAGTAATTCAGGCATGTTTCATAGTAATAAATAATGTACATTAATCTACATGAACCCTGAAACCTCTAGGTAGTAGCCATGTTAAAATTCTGGATGGAAGATGTTAAAACTTAAAACAAAAAAAACAGAATCTAATAATTGGTAATTATAAAGCATTGCGTCACCTTCATTCTCCAGGCAGCGTTTGCGGTCCGCCTCATTCTCTGCCTTACGGTGGCTCTCCAGGGTCTTGTGCTGCAGCAGAGCCTTTTCCCTCTCCAACTGCCTCAAATTGGACTCAAGGCTTTTCCTCGTGGTGACCTCAAATCACAATTCATTCTTTATTTTGTACACTGCAGATTTACTAAGTACGCAAGGTAAAAGATCTTTATACATAAAACATGATTGTAAAACCAGGGAAGGTAAAATGTTCAACCAACCTCTTCTTCAAGTTCTTTGGAGATTTTGTCCAAGCGACTACTGGCAGCTCTGCATAAAAAATATATTTTTTTTGGTTCCTCAGTATATTTAAAGACTAATTAATTTATTCTTTCATATAATATTCATTTATGTTACCTGTACTTATGTTCAAAGTCATCTTTTACTTGCTTCTCATTGTTGAGCTGGACTTCAATCTGATGGAGTTTCTTTTGCAATGCTGCTGACTAAAAATGAAAAGCAACATTATTTATGTTTTAAAGCGAGAAATTTTGAAGCCAAAAAGCAAGCATTTAAAACAACTGACCAAGCTCTATTTGAGGGGAAGTCTTATATTCAATTATATTGAAGTCAAAAGAATTTTCCTCCAGATTATCTTTAAGTCAAGTCGCTTAGCTCTGAAAGCTGCTTAGTGTGAGCTTTGTGCCTTTAAATTCTCCCAAAGTAGTTCTAAATCATGGGATCAAGAATAAATCCTCCTTTGTGTCGTTTTTGTGATAATCTTATAGTCAATTGTCTCTAAATAGGCTTGGAACATATGCAACATTTCTGAACCAAATTCTAAAATAAAATATAAAATTTTATTAAAAAAATATTCACCTCTCCTTTTGAATTCTCATGCGTTACAGAAGAATTATTGGAAGCATTTAATAACCTGTAACAGAAAGACAACAAAGATGCACTAAGACAAGATAACAGCTGGCAAAACATGCTCTGAATAGTTCTTTGCTTTATTGTATGTGGGAAAATCCTAAATATGAAGAGACGCCGATAGTGATGACATACTGATCCTCTTTGAAGTACGTGAAGCCGACGAAAGGCAACTGGTTTCCAACAAAAGCTTTAGGGGTGGGGAACGTTTCAACATCGCCTTTGTCTTCTTCGATCTCATCAAAGTTGCTGGTGTCAATGTCACTGCTCAGCTCCGGGACCACAGGAGCAACCGCTGTTTAGAGACAAAAGAACAAAACATCAACAATTTATGAACTGCCAGATGAGGTAAATACTAGTTTTGGCTGTACTTGAATCCAGATTATAGGTGCATTATACTTGAAATTTAAAGTAATATTAACCTTCTCGTATGGTGTCAAATGTCCAAATATCATTCCTGAAAAAAGGATGCCGTTTGATTTCTTCTACACCATTTCTACCTAATCGGACATCCCTGATACAAAACAAAATATGGAAATTACACATCTATACAGCATTTCGTAAAATAAAAACACTGAATATCTAGAGGAAAAAAAAACACAAGTCTATCATCTACAATAGCTTTTTCCATGCTTTCACAGTACCTGTCAGTCAGAAAGGCACAGATGATATTTTTGGCATTATTGGAAATTTCCACATCGTCTGGGAAGTTAAGGGAATTCTTATGGTCCATAATCTTACTGTAGGTTCCCACCAGAGAGTCGGCATAAAACGGTGTGTCACCTGAAATCCAAAACAGTATTCAAATGAGGAATTGAGTAAACAGAAATATACATCTTTAAAACACAATTCTTACTCACCAACAAGCATTTCATAAATGAAGACCCCGACAGACCACCAGTCACACTCTCTTCCATAATAACCATCTCCTCCCTGGGATTTTAAAACCTCTGGAGAAATGTAATCTGGAGTTCCAACAGCTGTGTCACAATGCACCATGCCAGTCTGAAAAACCAAAAAGTAATTATAAGTATAATTAAAAAACTGCTTGACTTGTATTGGTTTCATCAATATCAATTTAAAGGTTCAGTTTCAGAATCTGCATCTGTATTATTTTTCTGCAGCTCTTTTTGTACTTTTTGGTTGCAGCACTGGGTACATTTATATGACCCATAATAATAAGAAAACTAAAATAACCCATTAATTAGACTGATAAATCAATGGATTTTCAGAGGAATTGTTAAATTTGAAAGACAATCTACAATTAAAGATATCAGCTTACTTTACTTTACTTTTTTAAATGTCTGACTGATTTCTGGAGTTATCAGGTTTTAATACAATTTTTATTGCCTATAAACATAGCTACTGGAATTTTTCAACTGCTGGACCGATGAGGATGTTTCTTATCTTATTCATTGGGTAGAGCTCAGGTAGGACTTTGTATATTTATTTTTGACTGTACTTATCTATAACAAACCAGGATGTGAATAATAACCTTGCTTAGCTCTACAGTGGGGCATTTTTGCATTTGTATATTTTATGGTACCATAATTTCCTCCATAAACAACAAAATATCCTGTTGTGCTACACATGTCATTTAGATCTGTACAAGCACGTTCCAAAATACATGATTCTTGTATTAGTTCATAGGACTATTTCAACTCTCCTGGATGTTTTTAAAATGTGAATGTGAACAGAATGCCATTATTCAAATTAACAAATCTAATCACAATGCTCAGTCAGATATTATTCCCAAATCATTCATCCCTAATCTACAGTAACCTACGGTACTATTTATCACTCACAGAGTCCATTTTCATGCACGTGCCAAAGTCTGCCAGTTTGAGATGTCCATGGCGATCCAACAGCATGTTGTCTGGTTTGACATCACGGTGGATGAAGCCCATGGAGTGAATGGCGTCTAGAGCCATGACCACTTCGGCTGTGTAGAACCGCGCCCATTTCTCTGGTACATCATATGTGCTGGTGAGGTTTACCAGGTCTCCTCCGGGCATGTACTCCATCACCATGAACAGATAGTGCTCGTCTTGGAAGGCACAGCACAACTAGAAAAGAGCAGAGTAAAAATACCACAGAAAAGTTCAGAATAGTATCAGTTGCATAATGTAAAAGGGAGGGGGTTCGAGTCAGAAACATGTACAAATCAACAAGGTCATCGTCTTTACTGAGATAAAATCTACAACAGTGGAGGAGGGGCAGGCTACAATGAAATAGTTGGGGCTACTTCAGTATAAAATGTTGCAGTAAGGAAAAATAGACCCCAGTGTTATAGAGCTAGACTTATCTTAGCATATTTTACAAAAACTATACACTATGCATTTTTATCATTCTGCTCTTAATTTGATTTCCAAAGGGTACACAGGTGTAGTAAGTTTGAGTTTAAGCAAAAATAAAACTGACTTAAAATAAAGGCGCTACATACCTGTACCACCCAGGGGCTGTTTGCAAATGCCATGATGTCCCTCTCCTCCCAGAAAAAGGCAGAATCTGAACGTTTGATCATTTCAAATTTGCTGAGCAGCTTCATGGCGTAGACTTTCTGAGATGCTTTGTGTCTAACCTGTAAATGTATTTCAAACAGTCAGTCAATGAATGTCAAAACAGTGAATGAATATTCAAACACCCATTATTCAAAACAGACTAGTGTTAATGACCTCAAGTGCAAAGTTTAGATAATTGTTATGTACAACTTTTGTAATGTAAGAAGTATGTAAGAAGACTAGTGTGCTGATGCATGAAGCTTGATAATTGTTTTTAAACAGTACTTTTCTTGCTTCAAAGTAACTGTGTATGCATGAATATGGAGTTCATCAAATGCAAACCTAATGTCAATTAAATAATCCTAGACTACTCACCAGTTGGACTTCTCCAAATGCTCCCCGACCAATAACTTTGACCCTTTCAAAATCTTCAGACTTCATCTGCAGGTCTCGAATTTGACCTATGACCCTTTCATCTGTAGTGAGAAAAAAGAAGAATTGCACAGATATGGAGATAGGAAAACTCATTGATGTGACAGTTGTAGTTTTAAATAAATGCATGTTCTTTAGTTGTACAATAGTGAATACTCACATCTGTTTAGGAATGTGTCGATGTTTTTGTTTTTGCGTAGTGCGGGGTAGTCCAAGTCTAAGACTAAAGCATTCATGGAATCCTGCAAAGAAAGAGAAACATTTTTTTACCACATTTATCACAAAACTTAAGTCAATAACATTAATATTAGGGACCTAAAAATAGACTCATCCTGCAAAATGTCAGATCTATAACTAATTTCAAGGCTTGTTTAGTTTGGCAGAGAACTGTAGAAACCCTGGTAATGTAACAAAGTCTTGAAGTCTGGTGTCAGATGCTCCGATTATGTAATGGACAAATCAAATGATAAAGAAAACAACTTTGACACAACGGAGTGTACTTCTGTGGCAATAAAATATGACAAGTGATCTCAGCAGCTGAAAGAACAGTTTGTCTCCCATTTGTTTTGATCAGCATTCATTACACACTTTAGGGGGCTGTGATGCATGGGCCGAGTTGACTTCACTCGGCATTTGCATAGCTTTATTTATTCTAATAATTGAGTTATGCATTAATCACAGCCGTATAACAACTGTTTGCTCTTCACATCTGATAAAGCCGACGCAGAGGAAATGTGTCATCGTGACATCCACCACTGTGGAGAGAACAAAAGGACAAGCATTGCTGAAAAATGCATTTAGTGAATTTCCTCCCTATTTTCATGCTGTCTGCCGTTCTAACCGCTGAATGTTGATAGATCTAAACAAATATAGATTTTTGTAGAAGTCTGTCTCTTTAAAGTAAACAACAGTGACTCATTTTCCTCCATCAGGGGCTACAGATGGTGTTCTGTAGTTTATATGAATCAGCAGCAACAACTTTCCAAATTAGTTATAACAAAGTGTTGTTTAATAGACTTATGTCTTTATTATAGCATGGTTTGATGGGGAAAACTTGGAAGAAACCCACACAGACACAGGGAGAAACATGCATAAACTGCACAGAAAGGTCCAGGAGTTGAACCAGGAAACTTCTTGTTGTGAGCTAACAGTTCTAGCCACAGGGCCACCAACATGGCACAGAGAAACGCAGAACCACAGAAATTATTAGCATATCAATAGACTGCATATGCAATACAATAATACAAGAGTTTAAGAGTACTTCTTGAAACATATAGTACCCAATTATGATGTCATGTAATAAAAATATTTCAAATTTCATCTTTGGTTATAAGTATCAAAACATATTTAAAAACGAAGGAAGCTATCTATCCTTATTTGTCAGAGACATTCCTGAATAAGGGATGTGGAGCTGTACTCATCTTTCTAAATAAAAGTTGTCCGTTGTGAAGAGGCTGTCTGTGTTTTGTTTCCCTCACTGGGCCTACTCTGTTCTCACGTATCTTTTGGCCTTTCCCTGCGTTATCTTGTCCAGTCTCCGCGTCGTCCTCCACTTGGCTGCCGTCAGATTGGAAGAACCAGCACGCTCTGTTTCATCATCCCATTAAAGGACTAACCTCACACAAAACTGCTATTTAAGGGAAAAATACACACTCTGGGGGGTGGAGGGGCTGCCAGGCGCGTGCATGAGGATATCCCAGAATGCACGGCAATACAGGAAGCCATCCGCCCCACCCCCGGGCTCCTGATAATTTCACTGTGTCATGGAGCTAGTCCCTGTGTGCAAGTCATTTCCTCTGAGGCAGCATTCTCCAACTCTGTTCAGCCAATCTGAAGCCAAGAAACATACTTAGCCGCTACTCTTCACTGCCCCCTTTCATGCCAACATGAGGACAGTCCAAAAAGTTTTTACAATATTTAAATAACAGAAGGTACGCTTTAGACAATTAGAACTGCAACGTTAATCACAACCAAAAAATGTAGTCTGAATGCTCCTAATTAGCAAACTGCAAACACAGCAATAAGATAAGAGATATAACTGACTTTTCTTTATTAAATAGCACTCATTCAAAGTCTGTCTGGTTTATCTCCATAAAATTAAGAATGAAAATAAAATGTATTTGCTTTAATAAGGAAAGTTAATTAAATCAAAAAGTTTGACTGATCAATACACAGAATAAATGTCATTATTTTTGTCAAGCAGTCCTCGCCAAAGTTTTTGCAAATCAACAAAACTTTTTTTTTCTCAGATAAACAAAACAAAAGTGTTTTTATTGTACAACAGCCCATTGGTAACAGCCAGTGCCACTCACATCACTAACAAAAAGAGGTCAAGACAACCACATCAACATTTACATCACTCAGTTGATTTGTGCAAACAAGTTTCAACCCATAAAAACAAAATGTGTTGTAATTAGACTGGTTTGAGTGAACTTAAAAGTCCTTATTCAGTTGTAAAAATGCATTGTTTGTCCCTGAGTGCAACGCAACATGATGGACTCAGCCAGACCTGGGATGGGACTCAGGTGCGTCCGGTTTTAGGTTTAATACTGAACAATCAAGTCCAGAACAATGCTCCATGCAACAACCCAAGAGATCCAGTGTCCTTCAACACTTTGTCTTTGTGAAGCTAAAAAGGTCAAATTTTCCATTGTGTATTTTTACAAACAATCACACTGCCCATCTCAGTTTGATATAGAATGGTTTGTTAACATGAGGTCTGTGTCTATCTATAGTCCAGTCAATCAAAATATTAATTGGAGAATAGACTACAATTGTTAATAAGAACTAAATATAGTAAACGCTTTCACTTATACATGGAAGTGGACAATTTATCTGCTATGGAGCTGAGTACCACTGAAGGGTACCAGTACCAGCAAAAAGTTGTACTACTCCCCAGGTGAGTCCTGAAAGAACACTATAAAAAAAAATACTGGGCAGTTTTACCACACACTCATCAGCGTTTCCAATAACAGTCTGATAAAACTGATAAAACAAATTATACTTTATGCCTATAGTGTTGTCTTAAACAAACAGAACTATTTTATCAGTATTTAGTATTTTTAATCAGTACATACGTACAGTCACATTTACTCTCCACACATTGTATTGAATAAAATGACTCAAATATTGATTGCTTGTGTCACCATAGTCTCAGTATAAAACATGTGGGACATGTAGCACATTATTATTATCAATAATTGGAAATCTGAAATCTGGGAAAAATGGGTAACGGGAGGTATTAAACAGAGACACTACCCAAACATGGCATAGTGACATTTTTTCAATTACAATGTCAATACTAGATCCTCAACAATTACATTTACAGACAACTGTTACTGCATTTCTGGTGGTATCAGTTCAAAAATATCTGATAACTCCAAAAATAGCAATGTATTTTGATTTTGAATTACGTTTTTGAGAATTTACCCACTCTTACTTTGAAATACTGAGACCATTCTAATACATTTAACTGTGTCCAGTAGCCACAGTATTGAGAGCCATAAAGACTTCAGAGATATTGCCTACTTTGGGCATGAAAAGGATGTCCGCAGACAGTTGCCACGAGAAATACTCAGTAAACATAATGGTTTGGCCCGGTAGAGTAATGCATTTAAGACTTATCGGGAATCTGGGCTGCGTTTTAACATTTTATTCTTTGATATTTTACATTCCTCATTAAACAAGATGAATGACATGTGGAGTGAGTAAAAATAAATACATCTTGGTTGTCGTGGTGATGGTGAAAAGCAGCAGCAGTAGTTTTGTGTTGGATAAAGTTACAGAGAAAACATGTGGTCTTTTTTGGCATTTCTGTTTTAAAATAAGTATAATTGAATGAGGAATAAATGAGCTGTTAAAGAGGAAGCATATAAAATCAGTCTTTATGGCGCACAAATACAATGGCATCCAAAAAAGCTTTTTCCCCTCCATATTTACAACACTTTAGTGGCAACCAATTTCATGGCAAGTATTCATGTTTCTCAGCTTTATGTTATCTGTGATATTTTGAGGACTTTTTTCTTTTCAAAATGTATAATAATTGTTTTAAAATTAAAGCACTATAGTGACAGTCTGCTCTATCAATCTGGGATGGCTCACGCTGAAAGCAGTCAGAGTCAATGATCGGACCATCCAAACCTGCACTTCATGCCGATCAGTAGAAGAGTCACGATGATGGAACAAGTAAAAAAAAGTCTAACTTTAGTTAAAGACAGTTGGGAGAAAAGCATATGTGTCTTTCCCTCCACGACTGCACAGAATGCTTTCCTCTGCAAGTTTTCTGTACTTCTACTAAAATAATCCTAAGTACTTCTGACTTCTGAGTTTGTATAAAGTATTGAGTCTATTCCTTTCCTTAAAGAATTCAGATTTCAGTAACAATGATGATTTTTTTTTTCCATTTAAACAAAAGAATATGATTTTCAACATTAAATAATATACTTTCTTTTATATTAACATTAGGCCTTATATCAGTGTAATCCCTCAGGCAACAAGGCAACTTCCACAGTGGTCCATCCATGGTTTTATACTAATCTATGTGTCATTTTCTCCTGTTTGCCATTGCTATATCTTATACTTGTTCAGGTACAGCTCACAATCATTCTAAAGCTATTCAGGAAAAGTTCATTTTTGTCCTGTTGTCCATGAGTATTTTAGTATCGATACCAGCTCATATAAGTTTCTATTTTCGATACTAGTTTTAGGATAGATTATCAGATTTTCTGTAGTTTTGACAACCGTATTCTGTAACCCTTGGATAGATCATGAATAAATGTGGTTAAATAGTGCAATAGAGTTGTACAAGAGCTGGCAGTTTGCAGCTTGAATTGACTTCCATTAGCGAGAGAATAAAAATGCCAACAGCACTCTGGAGGATGTGTCTCCGCAGCTCCCTCTAATTGGTCATTTATAAATATTAAGTGGCATGTGTCTGGGGAGGTGTTAAGTGTGATGGACAAGGAAAAGTATTCTTGTATCTGATGAAGCAGGAACCAAGGCACTGATGTAGAGTAAAAAAGAAAGCCAAGAGATTTAAACAGGTGGTGCTGGCAGCTATAGGAAACATCCAAGGGCACTAACTAGTAATGCAAATGCTACTGAATGTTTATGGCTGCACACGGGAGCTGGGCGATATCACACATTTCTTTCTACTATTAAATAAATCACAGTTTGTTTCGACTTTGACTTAACAGTGTTAATTACTTGAACACAAATTATACATTACAGACTTTTAATCATTGCCTTTTAACACAAAATAGTAACATTTCTGATTACTGAACTCTGCTCCAAACCTCATGTTTTTAGTGACAGCAGATTGGCAGCGGGCTTCTCGATAAAATGAAGAAATGACTGAATCTCAGGCTATTAAAATTTGATTAACTGCACAGTCATGTTGCAGCTGCATCTAGGCCAGACAAATTCCAAATTTTGTATGATATATTGCTAAAGAGAAATATAGTGATATAACAACAATACTGATACTACTTAGTGTCACTTACACAAAGCAGTACATGGCAGAATTAATAAATAATTAGTCAGTTAGCATTTATTGTACTCTACAGCTCAAATCTTACCTTATTACATGAAAATCGCATAAATCCCCCCACTATTACAAAGAAATTGTATACACGGTATATTTTGAGTCTCAAAATATTGTTCCAGCTTTAATGTATTGAATGATAAGCTGATATAGTATTTACTGACAGATATGTCCTCCTCAAACAACACAATAGTAATGTTTTATTACATAAAACAATGCTAACACTAGGGATGTGCATTGCCATGAGTTTGACAATACAATACATATCATGATATGTATGTCATGATTCGATATATCCCGATAGTAAAACATAGGACAATAAACTTTGATTTATCAATAATTACTTACATTAATACAGTCTATTGCCCCTTCAATAGAACACAATTGTACAAAATATAACTTATACAAATGTTTAAATCATCTGAAAAGTTAATTTAACTAATTAATATTTGTGAAAAATATTATGTTAAAAAATCAATTCGGATGCATTTTGACTCGATTTGAGAATTGTGTAATGTAGTATCACGATATGTCATAGAATATATATATATTTTTTTTTTTACGCTCCTAGCCAACACTGTAGTTTGCATGAGTTTTGCATTGGATTCTTGTTTTATTTTAACAGCTCATATTCCTGTCTTCTCCCAAATGTTAATGCCATTAGACATGATCATGTGTTCACAATGTACACCAAAATCCAAAATGTGACATCTTATCAGAAAACTGCAATTCTAATCTACTGCACAATATTATCCTTCTTCCTTAGTTTTATCAATATGACTAAGTATGCATTAGACAGCACTTTAGTGTTTATCTCTACCATACTGTAATGCAGCCAGAGGGTTAGCGCTGGTTACTAAGCAACAGCTGAAAAAAACAAAGACAAGACAGCAGTGAGAGCTACAGTGGAGTTTTATAAGCCCCATGTTTTAGTGCGTTCTATTCATTTCCAGTTTATTTACCCAACCTCTGACATCCCTGACAGCACAGAGATGGTCCCGCCCCCACTCTTTATCGGCCAATAAAATGCCACGTGGACCCATCAGTCAGGAATGCTTTATTGTTAACCTGAAGCGAGCTAAACACAAAACTATTTAAAACCTCTCCCTGCCCCATTTGTAGAGATTTTCCGAAATGCGCTTCCTGTCTTCCCTTCGTCACAGTGGAACAGAACACAAGCCGGAGCAGCACGGGGCTTTAAAAGGATTGCACAGCGTCCGTATGTTTTGATTGAATTCCAGTCGTTTTAAAAATAGTTGTCAGGATAAGCGGTGGGCTGGGCAGAGCGAAGGATCTTTGCCAGGATGGGCCCATAAACTCTCCAAGAAAGACACAACAGCACAGATCCTGCAGAGCTCACAAATAGCCAAAGCCAATGTCTCCACAGGGAATAGTCAGAGATGTCTTACTTTTACTTTGACAGATTTTTGTCCCATGATCCTGTGGCCTATGGACTGCTGCTGGCACCAGTGCTGTATTATGATTAAGCAGCAGAGGAATGTGCCAGGAGAGAAGCAAAGAAGGACACTATGTACATATGTGAAACCCCAAACCCAAGATGTAGTATCATTATGGGAAACAGTTATTACACAAACTTTACCTTTCTGCTTTACGCCATTATTCTAGTTTTTAGCCTTGCTTTTTAGAACACTTTTGGAAAGCAAAACACAAGCACAAGAGGAAACACTAAAAACACTTTTACACCTGAACTGTGCCATCTGCTGGAAGAAGTGGAAACAGATTAAATAAAGCTAAAAACATTAGCTTCAATATCTGTAGTGTAGTTGGCAATACAAGGCATGTCCCCCTGAAATGATCTAAAATGAGATGTTCATTTTTAGGGATAGCCGACTCATTAAAACCTCAACTCCTGAACCCTTCCTCATTTGAATACTTAACATAGAGATGGAAATCGTCACTTAAACAGATATCAATGATATAACTACTTGTTGTTTTATACGTTTTGATGGACAGGCAAAATAACACGACTTGGGTCACTGTTAAAATACTTCTGGACAACTAAATAAATTCACACTAAAAAACACTGGATAGCAGCGGTCATTCTACTATTACCTCTCAAACCATAGCAGCTCTGTTGTTACTAGTTGTTTAAAGTGCATTGTGTGGTTACTATGATCAAGTGTACTGACTCTCAGCCATTTGTGGAGTATGTTGATGTGTTAAATCATGTGTTAGTGTATGTTAAATTGTGTATAATGCGTGTATGATGTGTGTAACGTATGTGTGCGTGTGGGGGAGGCCTTGTTCCACCAGCAGCAGGTAGTGATGGAAGAACAACATGGAGCCAGATGAATGGAGCGTGGGAGCCTCCTGTGCCATCCCACAATATCTTCTCTGACTAAAAATAAAACACGACTTAACTGAAGAAAAATCACCAAAACCCAAAAAAAGCATTCCCTTTTCCAGAAAGGTGTGAGAAACGTCAAATTTGGTGGTTATTCAAACGGCAATAATTAGACAATATTGTAGCAATTACTTGGTTGAGGTTCAGTAACATGCAAGTTAGAAATTAACCACGTAAGTGCTAAAATATTACCTACATTTTAGCTTGGAAGATTTACAGGTTTGTGTTTTGTTTAATCAACTCTTTGCAGATTAAAACAAAGTATATTTCTCCAAAACAATTAAATTATGAGTACAGCTGTGCACTGTGACTATGCTAAATTCATATGCTTCAAATATGCAGCATGTGTATTAGGCCATGTGCTTACGTCTAGACAAGTAGATCCATCAGATTAAGGCAAATCTCAGGGAGTATACCTTGCACTGAACACAAACTAAATAAAGTTTAATTTATGATAAAAAAGGACAACACTGACTATCAGGGTGCATCATGGTACACGGTTTTGTTTTTCTTTCGAGACTATATCAACAAATTTAAAAAGGTGTCCAATTGTAAAAACAGGCTGCAACATTTAAAAGGAAAGACTCTGTGTGCTTTGCTCTCCTGCTGTCACAAATGATGAGCTCGGAGAGGAGTGTGAAAAATGCAAAGTGCCAGAGAAAATAACTGCACCACTTTGACTTCAGAAGCTTCAGGAAACTCCACAAAAAGCCCTTTTAAACATTCAACTTTGATGAGCTAAAGTGTAAATTTAAGGCCTGACATGAGGTGACACTACACCGTCTCTCTATAGAGCCAAGTCTAAAACAACCCACAATGTACTCTCACAAAGTAGTCTCACTGAAGAGGTGTGGAGCAGGAGACCAGCTTGTTCCATGAAAAAAATTGGCTGGAGCGACCGTCCCCAGTGCCTTATAAGGCAGTGTTTCTATCCCATAAGCGCAGTCAGAGCGGGACTGCTGCAGCTTGCCTCAAAGCAACTCAAATGTACTCCAGAGACAAGGCACAAAAAGGCCAAGTATCAGAGACACACGGGGGCTCTGAAAGGAAAGTTCCTGCCTGTTGGGGGTGGGCACTCTGATAAAGCCCAAAGAGCATGAGCAAAAGAGGCTGAAGATGCTGCAGAAGATTTATGAAGACGAGGCCGTGCGGGCTGCTGTACTGAGAAGGAATAGTGAATTAGTGCAGAGGGAGTGCTGCAGAAACACTAATGTGTGTTTAATAGTGACGATCAGGAGCAGTGCAGGTACAGCCCAAAGACAACATCTGGAAATCTTCCACACTGCTAAGCCCTCATGCTCCTTCCTCATTCTCACTTAAGAGCCGTGCATAAAGTTATCAGAGAGCAGTGGGCTGCAGCTCAAATACCTGAAGTGCTCCGTACAAGCAAAAGAGGAGGGGCAGCCCACTAAGCCAGGCACACAAGTAAGAAAGTAAAAAGTGAAAGCAGTTTCCCTGTCAGGACCTTTGAGCCTGAGCTAACACTGTTTACACACTTCGGTCATTTCCTGTAGAACAGCACCACGTCTTGCAATCAAGTGTCTACATATATTAATCTGAGAAGCATGGCCCTTGTGGCGCCTGCCCTCTACAATGACTGTGTACTGAGCTAAAGTCCAGTCTCTGTCAGCACACAAGCTGCCAAATAACGATCAGTGCAGACCTCAGGTCACTCTGCTGTCAATGCTGATAAAAGCAATAGTGCTTTTCACTCTCAATCCACAGTATTGGGTCTATCAAAGAGTCATTCAGTATCCTATGGCGGCTTTAAGGAAACAGGTGCAGCATGAGGGAAGATTCTACCTCCATGATTTAACGGGCTAAGCACTGTAGCATTACTCAAGTCAGAGAAGCTTCTGTGAAAGGAAGGTCATCAAGTCCAAATCAACTTGTCTTTGTCAGCTTCTGTGTCGTCACGAAATTGCAGAAAAAGTTCACTTTATTCTAGAATATAAGAACACATCCCCCTTGGATTCTACTGTGTGTTGTTGCTATGGCAAACAGAGGAAAAGTGCCACATTGCTAGACAACTCCACAGGTTGGTTGATTATGAAAGCAATAAAGTACATTTGTGTTATAAATCTGCTTCATGGACTCGTGTTATCTCCTTGTGCGTACATCACAGTGGCATTCTCCCATCACTTCATGCTCTCAGTGACATGAAGAGAAGCTAAAAAAGGAAAACTGCAGCCGTGCACTCTCCTACGCATGCTTCCCACTCAACTTTTGTCTAAAACACTCAACACCTCGGCCTGCTTGGCTCTGTCCAGGCTGTAAACAGCACCTGTGTTCAAAAGGGCTGTTTCCAGATTCTAGGGA
>KN496053.1:53990-92672 GCA_000787155.1 Scartelaos histophorus
AAGACAAGTAAAATGTTTTAAATGCAGTTTTGAGGGGCAGTGAGTTTGTATTCAGGGTGCCCCAAGCAAGAAGGGGCCAATAAAGAGGGGTGAGGAGGACCTGAGGGTTCTGCTTTAAAGATGGAGCCCACATTGTGTTTGACCAGGGTCACTTGTTGGAAATTTAACTACAGAGTTTGCAAGTTTAATCATTGAAAAGTATACATTTACAAACCATTTACATTCTACAAGTAGCCAGGAAGGTTTATCTCAAATTAAAATCAAAAATGCTGTCACTACAATGAAAGTAAGCTTATATTTTGAACTGACTGAAACTCTAGTTTTACATTTCTAGTTTTGTGTTACAGAGCTTGAGCCTATAAGAAGTCTATTAGACAAACTATTAGAAAGAGTTGTTAAGATTTAGGTACTTCAGGTGCTTTTAGGTGCTTGTTTGGAATGAGGAAATAAAACTCATACGTCATTCAAAACATAGAAGATTCTTGTAGCAATAAATAATCACTGTTGTCAGGCAGATTTTCAAGTTAGGGATAATGCTGCATTGATGTATACCTATAATGTGTTTTACTGTAACTTGAATACATTTTCTTCCTTGGACAGGAAGAGAAGACGGCGTGAGTGTGAGGGCATGTGTGGATGCCCAATGTGGGACGGTCCGGACTCACTGGGCCCAAAGCGGGAATTTAACCGGAAACTAGTCCAAAAAATGCTCCAGTCCTACAGGAGGTCCACTTGTTAGTCCTAATCTGCAGACATGCTCCACGGACTCCCAAAGTGCGCTGTCTGCACTCAGCCTTAACTATTAATCAGATCTGTGCACAATCTATAACCAGGTGCCTCTGTAGAAGAAGAGAACAGGGCTGATGTTTGCTTTGATAACGCATTATTAAACGATACTGAAGTCAATGTATGAGGGATTAAACTGGCAATACAGAATAGTTATGGAGGCAATGCAGGTGGAGATGTAGTAAAGTTTACAGTGAGTTATGCTAACAGCTCGCTGCAGGTAACATTTGAGGAGTGATAAGAGAAAAAGGGTCATAAATACCAAGGACCTTACCTAACTGCGCGCATACGTGTCTAGCGTTTCACTGAACACACAGCAACATGACTTGATAAATAATCCATGAGCTCTCCCACTAGACTTACCAGTAAACTTTCCAGGTTTATGGCAGACCTGGGATCACGTATCATGTCCTCTAGCTTCTTCAGCCGGGTCTCCATCCTCCTTTCTGCGCCCACGGACATGTCCACGGCTGCGGCGGTCCGACAGTTCAGAGCTGAGTCAAATCCTCAAGTTTGTTCTGTTTACATGAGCCACTTTGTCTCTGGCTAATGGCCCCGGGCCTAGCACAGCAGCCCAGGCTCCCTCAGCCCACCCAAATCGCCTCCAACAGGAATAGCTAGTGTGCACAATGAGGAGAAAATATTCCCAAAGCAGACTCCCGCTTTTCGAAAACTTGCCAGCGAAGCACGCTCCGGTTAGCTCGCTGCGTGGGTACGTGACGGTTAATACAACATCACAGCTGGACTATCACCTCTTGTCGAGTGAAAGATTCATTTTTTTCTAACTCGGCGATAAAGTTTGAATTGGGAGATAGCAGCGGCAGCAACAGGCAGCAGGGCGTTTTCTGTGCGCCCCCTCTCCTCCCCTTCCCCTCGCTTCTTTTTGGCCGCTTTGGAAACGCTTCGGGACGGTTGAAACCCAGATACCCGCTCCGCTTCACCCCATTCAACTGCGGTTTCAATCCCGATGCTGTGGAGTGTCCTCAGAGCAGCCACAAGTCACCCGAAAAAGCCCCCAAGTCCGCTCTCCCGCGCTGAATCTTTAATAACCAAACGCGCTCTTCCTGGATCCACTCGTGCATTTTCGCATTCGTCCTCCGCGCTTTGCTGGATAAAAAGTTAAAAAAAAAAAAAAAGACTTTCACTCGAAAACAAAAAGTCCCCAAGAGTCAGCTATTCTTTGCAATCTACTGGCACATTTACACGGCCAACACTGAAGTCTCTGGATCTCTCCTCCTCCCTCTGCTCTGACATCAACACGAATAGAACTTCATTACCCACAACCCCCTGGCGCTGGCCTTACTTTTGCTTTTTAAATATACTGAGAAAATACGCTTACTAGACTTGACCAAATGTCTCAAGCGTTGTGGAGTCTTTTTTGGCAAATTCTTCTACTATAATATTTAACTTTGCTCTGTGAATTTCCCGACTGTAGGTTTGCCTGTTTTATTCAAGATCAGCTGCTGCAAAATGAAATAATAATAATAAAAAATGTAAAAAAAAAGTAACAATACAATGAAAAATAATCATAAAAAGTAACTTAGTCAAATAAAGTTTCAACGTTTATTGATTTTATGAAACGGTTCTTTTTTCTGCTGTTATTCAACGATTTGACCGAGAGATGGCGGTAGAGACCGTTGCATTTAGTTTACATCCTTAATCACTGGAAAAAAAATGCAGTAAAGTTCAAAATTACTTGTATATTGGTGTATTTCAGCAGTGTATCCAGCATGATGTATTTAGTTGGTAGCATAAAAGTCTTTATTAATAGGCCGGTGCTGCGCTTAAATTTAAACTGAGCAAAATACAGCCCTCCTATGTTTTAATTTTATAAATGTTTTTAATTTTTATCACGCTACTATTTCTGACAATGTTATTTTATTGTAACCTTAATCTTTAGTTTATTTATTTGTACTGTATTGCCTACATCTGTTTTGTTTTTTTTTTGTTTTTTTTTTAATTCTGCCTAAGAAGAATGTAAAAAAACAAATCTGACATTCTTCACACACAATGTTGTATTATGAGGGCTTTGCAGAAATGGGGGTGGTAGTTTTTTGAATAAGTCAACATGCATCACAAGTTCAAGCCAGTTTGTGTCTCTTATTTATTTGTCATCATGAGCAATTTACTGAATTAAACAATTATGGTTACAACACAAAAATGACTCTTTTCCAAAGCAATTTGGCCACGTTATGTACATGTTACGTCATAAGAAAAAAACAAAAAAAACATTATTTTCTCCCATTAAAAAAGTGATTCACTGTTCACTGGGCATTTACACTGAAATTGAATGGTCAGGTCAAACCTTGAAAAACCTGTCAACAATAAATAATACTATAAAATGTACACAAAAGATTGACAGACCACCACAAGTTAAAATGTTGAACAAATGTTTAGGAACAGGGAATAAGGGAGAGATTCTTAGCAAAACGTGACAGCCCATACAAGTTACAGAAAAGCTGATCATCTATACATTGACACTAGCAAGATAACAAAATTGTTTCTGCTTTATTTCATGTTGTACAAAGAAGGGAGATTTTCTTCTCATTGTCTTAACTGTAAAGATTATACAAGCAAGAGTTAAGGCAACTTCTCAGTTGTTTTGATTAACACAAAGTCTTGTTTGTGGACGTCTTGTCCCGATTGGGGTTAGAGTTAGATGACGTTGCATATTTCAGGCTGATGACCAGGCCTGTAGTCCATCTCTAAAAGGAATGCTCAAGATTTATAAGTCTGTTTATCACCACAAAACTTGTCAGTAGTCCAAGATTGCATGAGAATTAACCCCTCGTTTGCCACTCTGCAACACTAATACGTAGAGGATGAAAGTATGATTAGACTAGTCTTAATGTTTAGTCTGTGAGGGGGATATGATGGGTGTCAAGCATGGCACAGGCAAATTAGAAAAGGAACAATAAATAAATGCTTGGCTTTAGCTTATATGTGTGTGACCATTTGGATAAATTGGATAATTGGAACCAACTCCACTGGACATTCTACTTGGATCTGTATAGGATTTGATAGTGAGAGGCCGAGTAACTTTAATTTCTTGCTGTAAATCAGATTCTAAAAAGCAGTTTTACATAAAGAAAACACTTTGGACCAAACAGTACAACAACATTTTTCACCATTGCCAGAACAGTGCATTTTACTCTCAATATAAATTGAATAGATATTTCTAAGTGCTTTATTTTTGTATGTTTGCGCTTGATAAACCACATATTTTGTTTGGCAACTCAAAATTATGAGATCTAAACAGAAAACATATTTTGTTTCGGCACCTTGGTCGCTTTTGGTGAATAAAAAATGCTTCTTGCCTCGGATTGGTATAATGGATCTTAAATTTTGTTATGCAGATGCTCTGACTGTGTTATAACTGGCATCTCATCTTAGAGGCTTGAGAGATAGGCGACAGTCAGGTCACTCTATAAAAAAAGCTGCACAGCGCATTACAGCAAAAACAACACTGGCTTAAATCATATTGGCAAATTATTTTGGCAGATAGAAACATCAAATCAAATTTGCATTTAATTGTGCTTTTTTGCTGAGTTCTGGTTGAAGAGAGGAATTTACGCCAACATGACAGGAACATCAGTGCAAATGCATTATAGAGAAGATGAAGTCTGGGCCTGCGGTTGTAAGTGCCAGTCGCAGGTTGGCAGAGTTTTACAGTGCCACGGACTTCTTTCAGACGCACTCAGCCTTGAAATGTTCTTAAGCAGCAGGGCCCCTTATTATAGCCAGTGTGAAGCTTACTGCTTAAGCACACACTGCAGAGAGCATTTTGTGTGGATGTCAGGAATGATTATGACGGCAGCTCCACTTTAGTCACTTATGTCTGTTACTTATTTTCACAACTGGTAAGTACATTCAAAGAAAAAAATAAAAAGTCGGAATTGTTATCAACCATTATTTGCTGGTGAATATCTAATGAAGTAACTAATAAAATATATTGCACATTCAGTTATTTTTATGGATCTGGCAATTTGACATCATGTTTGCTGGTAAATGAATGAGGGATCGTCTAAAAGTGAAGCAATTCTAACACTGACATGAAATATAATTTAACATTGCTGCAAGCGGCAGTGTGGGCTGAGAGAGTAAATGTAAAAAGAGGTGAGTGAGCAGAGTCCTTTTGCAGATAATCATTATAGGAGGCCGATTACTTTTATATCCATACTTGGGTGGAGTGTAGAAAGTTGATTTGAAGTGCTGGTACCATAAGACTGATGGGTAAGATGAAATGAAGACTGTATTTGTGTTGGTGAACAGCCGAAGGGTCAAGCTGAAGATCAAAGAATGATCAAGTGTCGTTGATGGCACTGCAGTCGTCAGAGCAACCATCTGTAAAACAAAGTATAACAAAAAATGAAAGCAATGACAACTTCCTATGGACCATCACAACAAGTGGGGTTTGGATAAGTCTAATGTTGAGTAATGCTCGTCATTAGTTGTGTACTGTAGTGATGAGGTTGTGTTTTTTTTCCATCAATAATTACTCTCATTGCAGGCACTTGTTGTCATCACCATTAATTGCTCTTGAGTGTGATTTGATTTGATTTAATTATCAAATGAACAAGACAGTGACATTACATTTGTATCTTGAACACCTTGACATAATTAAGTTTCTATCTTTATTCTGAAATATGTTAGCTGCAAGACAATATAACAACTATTTATGGGTATTAACTTCTGCTTACACATAGTCTATGTACTAGTATATTCATCTCGAATACCAAAATACTGTTTTTCTGTGTTAAAACTGGCAGGTCTCACCTCATTTGTTTTGATTGCGGATTCGCAGGCACCTTCTCTTGAGTGGGGGCTCGAGCTCCGGGCTGCAGGAGCCAGACAGGGGAGCACTGATGGAGCAGGAGAGGAAGGCCGTTTTGTCTGTGCCGCTCTTTGGCACAGGCTGGATGACCACGCAGCCCCCAGTGGACAGCAGAGGCAGTGCGTACGCGTGCTCCCCCTCCTCCAAATTAGAGTCTGGGTCCACTTTACTCTCTTTTAAGTTTGAGTCCTCAGCTGGTCCAGACCTTTTGCCCGGGTCCCACCCTGCCACGGAGCAGTTGTTCTCCTTTAGTGCATCCCGTTCCAGCTCTCCGTTGGCTGGTGCTGAATGACCCTCTGAGGTGGCAGGTGGCAGAACGGGATGCCACCCTGTCCCATTGACTATCACATTACAGAGTGCAGCAGGACCGCTTTGAGCCTGCGCTGGAGTGTGGAGCTGACTCCGGGTTGGTTGTGGACTAAGGTTAGAAATATAAGAGTTCTGCTGGCTCACTGGTGGATTAGAGTTGTGGCGGGGGCTGTTGTTTGTGGTGGGAGGAGTGGAGGATTCCAGTGTGTGCGTTTCAAAGCCTCCCTCGTTTCTTTTAGCTTTATGTTCCAGCTCTTGTGCCCAGTCTTTTGCCTCTTTACACTGTCCCTCTGCTATTGGAGACCTGGATTCTGTCTCCATTTTGACCTGAACCTCTCCCACTGGACCACTGTTAGTAATATGTTGCTTCTGGCCCACAGTTAGATCAATCACTCCCTCCATTAATTTGGAGCTGCCAGTCATACACGAGGTCCCTGAACTGTCCTCAGTCTTCACAAATAAGTCACCTTTAGACGTTCTGGTCCTCTCTGAAGAGGCACATCCAGGAGACAAGTGCTCCACCCCAGACGGGTCTTCTCTGTCCCCTCCATTGGCCCCCACAGTGGGGCCACCTGAAGAGGACATCTCACTGGGCCGTGGGCTGGGGTGGACATGTCCACTACTTTCGGGTTGGTCCCTTGGGCTCTTGGGGTTCATGGGGATGGGTATAGGAATAGGGATGGGGACAGGAAGAGGAACTATGACTGGATATGGAACTAGAAGGGTGGGTGGGGGCACTAGAGGGGCCAAAGATGGCATACCAAAGTTCATCATGGGCGGCAAGGGTATTGGACCATTGTGCATCATGTTGACAGGAGGAAATGGGGGAAGGCCAGACATCGGAATGCCCGGATGAGGGGGCATCATTCCAGGGTTGGGGTTTGAACCAGGGTGTACATGAGGAGACAACAGTGGTCGGTGCATGGGGCTAGATGGTGGACCTAGGCTCCTGGGGGGAGGAGGGGGTCCAATACCAGGGATGGACAGTGGGCTATTGGGTCCACCAGGATGAGAGGGGCGCAAGAATGGGGGCCGCATCTGCTGCATCATCTGATGCTCCATAAAAAGAGGCAATGGCATGGGGCCCCGGGGGGTCATGACCATAGGGGGACTGCCAGAAGGCATCCCCACAGGTGGGTGCAGAGTAGGGACAGGTGGTGGAGCAAGGGTGGGGCTCTCATGTGGTCTGGGTGTGGGGATCTTTGCAGAGGAGGAGGATGGAGAACAGACTGCACTGTTATCTGAAGGAGAGGTGACAGAGGAGGTGGTAGTGCCCAGGACAGAGGAGCTGGACGGGCCCCCTGGTGACGGGGCCTTCCTCCTCAGGTCAGCCAGAGGTGAGCCCCAGGACTCTGGGGTGAGGAGCTGCATCCCTCCCCCACAGTCGGCTTTACTGTCACCCGCTGAAGGGTGTCCTGGGTTACACAGTCCCCCGGGCAACGCTGCCTGGGTCTCCTTGTAGAAAATGTCCATCTTGTATTGGTTGAGACATTTGGCACTGCAAAACTGCAGCCTCCGCTCCCCGGCTCCAAAGTCCAGATACTCCTTTGTGTGTCGGATGTGTTTGCACCAGTCACACACCTGCAACACACAGACCTGCATGAGCGCCGTCACACTGCCTACTATAGGCTCATTTAGGAATTACAGCACAGTTAGTTCTACCCTTGCACAATATGAGCAACTACATTATGGAGGAACATTTTCTCAAAGCTGTAAATAAAAATGTGTGAATTCTTTCAAATGTCTTTTTAAAAGTAAGGGAACTAAACTTAACCCAGATCTGAAACTGTAAGTATGTTTAAAATAGTTAGCAAAGGTTATAATCATCACAACAAAAAAATGATAATTTCATACCAAATACTAAAGAAAGTCTCCTCTTTGCCAAAAAACTTTGCTCAAATTAATCCACTTTGCAATAATATACTTGCTGACTGCACCTTCAATCTCAGTATGCTACATGGAGGAGTTGTGTAAAACATTCTCCCATTGAGAAGTTGTCCCTCCTCTCTGCAGCGGTATTTCATCAACATTAAACAGCTTTTCAGCACAAAAAGAGAAGATTTTTCTTGAGGAAGTAAATGAATGTGACCCTGGTGCAGAAGATAGCAGTGGGCGAACCCTGAACACGGCGTTGGCTCGTCAGGCCACACGCGGCTCCCTCGCTCAGCGCAGGAGGAGTGGCAGGCCCTCGCTGCACATAATTAAGGCATTAATCAGTTGTCAGACCCCTCAACGACATCCATCCATCACAGGGACCCTTGAGCCCCCCCGCTGAATCTTAATAAGTTCAGGGATGCAACCATAAGGTGGAGACAACATTTTTGCACACTGTGTACTTGGTTTATTTGGTTCAAAGCTGATGTAGACCTATAGTTTTTTGGTGTTTTATTTATATAACGAGCTATCTAAAATGGTGACTACTGTACTGACAAGACAAGATGGTGTGAATGCTATGCTAATACTACTGTATACTTGTTATGACTGGATTCTGTAATAGATGGATCTGGACAACATTTTCATAATAACAGTAGCCATAGGTCAAGAATGAAATGGTGTGTAATTAGCGTGGGGGGAAGGGAGGTCATCTGATATAAATGTTCAAATAATTAAAATGCCGGCACTTGCTCTGCAGTGAAAATCTTGAGAGAAAAAAGTCAAATGAAATGGAATATGGAAATGAATCCTGGAATCTTCAAGCTAAGAGAAGTGAGAAGAGTCAAGTCAATCCACAAGGTTTCAGAAATAGATAAAGTGATTACTTACTAATTATCAAGGTTTCTTAGAGTGTGGTACAAATAATTTCATTTTTTTTCTTTCTTTTTTGTGTAAAACTGTAGCTTTTCACACTTAATTAAAGAAAATACTGCTCTACTTTTCCTAATTGAGCTACACGTGAAAGCAAACTTCTTTAAGCCCCATTTTGCTCTCTAATTGAGTTTTGGTAAAAGGCCCTAAAATTGGTCAAATGATTAAAGGTGAATTTTGAATTATTGCAATCAAATTCCATTTTGTGAATTTGATCAAAAGAATGTTCTAATGTTGGCACGTTGTCAGATCAGGGCTGAACCATGGAGACCCACACAGACCCTGCTGGTGCTTAGATGTAGCTTTTCAATTGCAGTAAACCCTGGCTAACTCAATGAGCAGTGACAGAGTAAAAGTCAAAAGACGCTCTTGGAAGTTGAGTTGAATTACGACAGACCCTGGATATTTTCAATAATAAATGTGTTGAATTTTCTCAACTGGGAAAGACAGATGGAGGGCACTTAACGACTTTGTTTCTGAGTGAAATTTGACTGCATTTTGCACTAATGGAGTTGTGCATTCTCTCACACTTTGCTCCTGACTGTAGCACTCACAGATGTTTGCAGTTCGCTGTAATTATGGTCATTTATTCTCATCGTCATCACTGTGCCGACAGTGGTGGTGTAGTGTAATGTTTGTTTTACAGCAATTAGAAAGCTTCCAAACAAGTGCAGTCACCTCAGGACATGGTGCTATCTTGTTTTAAAGATGCCTCTTAAAAGTATAATATCAGGAAAATCACATTTTCTAGCCCCAAAATGATCAGAAGCAATAATTATAATGAATTCATTTTCAGACACAACCTAAATTTGAAATAGGTTTGGGACTAGTTTTGGGACTGGCAAATATAAGACATATTTTGTCTGGTAAAGTAAAATAAATTGAAATTAAGAGGTAATATCTGTAACTCCACAATACTAACCATTCTGCAGGCCTATGCTCTATGTATTTCTGTATGTGTTTATGTCATAAAACACATTTTCAGTGGTTTTAAAGGAGTGTGTGATGAATGATATTGATAATGGTAAATGAATGGTAAAGAGAAGAGATTTTAACAGTTGAGTTTGAGTTTGAGCTGGTGCAGGCTGTTGGCAAATGAGAAGTTTAAGCAGAGAGAGAGAGCAGGAGGGAGCAGGGATGTGTATCCCTCTGTTCAGGTCGATATATGAGTCTTTTGACACTTCTCAGATTGCTGCCATAAAAACACAAGGATTAAAGCGATGAAAACTGAACCAGGTGCTTCAACTGAGCAGGCACTTTAGGTTTGACTCCCAACAATCTGCAAAAAGTCTTAAACAAACAGTGCAATGCTAAATAGTGTTGTAGTGCTAAATTGGTAATCCTCATCTAATGGCAAATAATTTCCCAAATCTATATTGCAAATGTTTCTTATGGTTACTGGCCATATGATAGTGTATCATAATATGGTAAATTAACTCTCCAATTCAAATTAAATTGAATATTTTTGTACTATTTTGTGGAAGTATGGCATAAACGTTTAACTTCTCTATAAATACACTTAAATCACCAGAATAGACATTAAACTGTAAAAATTAAGAGTTAATTAAGAGTTACTAGAATTTGAAATCAGGATATTATTATTATTATCCCGAGTCATTTCTGATCATTTGAGTCATAATTTGAGTCATTTTGACTAGTTGAAATGTATTTAGTTGCTAATGTACTATAGTTACTCATGATATGTTTACTTTCTTGCTTCGAGCTAAAACTGGTTAAATATTGTACATCTCACACACAATTAAATGTAACCCAGTCAAAAACACTTTAATATTCTGAATTCAAGCCCATTTAACTCACTCTAGAGAATTTTTGAAGTATAAACACTGGACGAGGCCCTAGATCTGAAGTGCACCTTATCTGTGTGCGCCATTGCAGTCAGTCAGGCTGATGTGACACTAAAGGCCGTTCTCACAGAGCAGGTGAATGTCAAGAGCACTGTATTTCAGCTCTCACAGACGAGGATAACTGTTCTGTATACGCTGAGATGAAGGTGTTCTGCTGGAGTGGGCCTTAGGGAGACATCATATAGCTTACATCTGTTATTTAAGGCTCACAGCTTACTTTAGTTTGGTCCTGCAACTTCTTATACGTATGATATAAGCAAACAAAGTGCCTTCCTTTCAGCATACAAATGATAGAAAGATGAATTTTCATTTTAAATAGTTACAATTAAGAACTTTAACATTTTGAAAATACTTACTTGTACTTGGATAAAAATATTTTCACTCAAGAACATTTTTAACAGTGTATAAAGCCAAAGTGAATAGTAACAGTAGTAGAAGTAGGTAAATAGTACAAAAGTGATAGAAGTAACAGTAGATAGTAACATAAGTGGGTATGAATGGTAGCGCCTTACTTTTTGACCACATATAAATTGTCAACCAAGTGGAAATTGGTATGTGGATTATTCTGCTATTGGCCAGTATTTATAAAGAGTTTACTGATATTAAATAAATGAATGGTCAAATACTGTGTTTCATTAACCTCTCCATTTACTAGTTCTTTAGCAGTTTTATTTAGCATATATGGTTCAACCTAAACTATAATGCTGGTGCACTAACTCACTGTAGGCCCGAGACTGCAGTGTAAGCCTAATATTTTCTATTTTTTTTTTTTTTCTGTGACACTAACCTTCAACTTGTGTATTGTGTTTTCAGTGTGATGTCGCTAACAATTAAGTAAGGATTGGATATATATAAAAAACAACTGTCTGTGCAACACTGTCACAAATTAAAATAAAAAATCAAACATTCTGTGAATATTACTTGTATAATAAATCATGTACATTTACTGAAAAAATGTGTTACTGGTAAATTATTTAATGTGGGAAATGTAAACAGAAGATGAATGTATTAAAAAATACAAGGCAAAACAAATGGTTATGTAGAAAAGAAAAAAGCCTGACTAGACAAGATGATGCTTTTTGTGTGATCAATTTCTGTCATCTACTTTTTGTGATGCCCAATTATGAACCTAGTAATCTCGCTGCCAGACGTCATAAAGGAAAAGAGAAAGACATGAGAATGAAAACATAAAAGCATTAAGATGAGAAAAAGGCATTCAGCTTGAAGTTAGTGATTTGGTCCTTACAAGCACATCGCTGTTTGTCTTGAAGACTAGCCTGGGCGTGTCCTGAGCAAAGCTGTGATGCTGGGGGACTTTCCCACCGAGGCCGTCCTCCTCTCGCGAGGCCTGGGAGAGGGAGAAATAATGGCGCCTTTTTACGGATGGACAAAAATAAACAGAGGCAAAACTTAAGAAACAACACTGATGAACACAATGGTGACAGCAAAATGGGTGAATAAAGCATCAACAAAATCATGGTGTGAGGGAGGAGTGTGTGCATGCTGGGTGTTTGGTGCACATTCACACTTTGCTATGGATTTTTGCATTTAAATTTGACCCTTTAAGTCGTTTTGATTAATAAATTAATGAGTTTTGTATTGTTTAATAGAAGGAAGAAGAGGTATTCTCAAAGTTCTAGTTCAGTGGATCCAAAAGTGGGGGTTACAAGGCACACAGCTGGGGTTGTGAGACTGTTTCAAGGAGCTTACAATAGGTCAAATAAGACAATCATCTATTCAAGAAACAACATTAAACTTAATTTAACTTGTATCAGTTTCATTCTATGATAAGGGGAGCAAGTTAGTTTGGAGGTTCCGGTCTGAACAGTTTTGGAATCCCTGTAGACCCTATCAACTAGTTATCTTGTTATTCCCAACATCACCAGCAGTGGTCCCCAGTGAGTTTATCTCATGTGCCTACTGTTAAGTCCACACATGTCTGCACACTTTTATGATCGTGTGTTATAAGCAAATTTTAGCAACATGAGTCATTACAGACCAACAATGGGTCCCAAACTAAGTAATTGAGCTATGAATTACTGAGAGAATGAGGAGTAGCTAAGTGAAAGAGGATACTGGGCAGGTAAGATACTTGTTGCTTCCTATTAATAACATTGTATTGTGTAAGTTTATTAAAACTGAAGGAGATAACACAAATTCAGTTTTACTAAAAGAATAGTCGTTCAATATGCCTCTTCTAAGCATGATGTTTTTCTGGCTTAATGTCAAATGCAATCATCAAATGCACTTGTATCCTATATAATAAAATCTCCAGTGCGTTGTAATTATGTTACCATTTTACAGTTTTGGAGCAGAGCCACATGCTGCCTGCCTATCACAAGTTACACAAAAATACACACAACTATAAAACCGTCTGTCTAAAACGCATGTCTTAACCATAGGACAGGGTCCGATGGTAGAGCTGCAAGTCCACCCTTAAGAACCAGTCAAGTCATTAAAAGTAAAATCCATAAATAGATACTTTGTACTGAAAAAGGTACCAAGGTCAATAAAGTTTAGAACTCCCAGTCTAAAGCATGAAAACAAAGGCTATTTGATACACCCAAATTACAATATTTCAAAACAATTGTTCTTGTGTTATTTTGAGAGAAGCAACAGTGAAACAGAAAATGGCAATATTCCACTCAAATTATACATTTTAGTTTTAAGTTTTAACTACTAGAGATTGTGTTACAGGGTCTCGGTTAGAAGATGGACAACTGACAACAACTAAACTGCAGACTCTCACATTCCTGCACCTGTAGTTGTATCTGGCCAGGCACTTGAGGACAACCTCCCTCACCCACATGAACTACACCACGGTGCTATTATTCTGTTTCCAGTTTGTGCCCTGACCCTCTGGCCCGCAGCCAGCTCATTTACATACTGCACTAATGAGCTGTTGGCACTGTGAAAGAGGCAGACGCAGGGAGCCACACGGATGAAGGAAGCAGATTAAAATAGAAAGATGTTTCTGTAGATACAGTAACGCTTTGGGAGATTATGGCTAAAATAGTATTCAGAGTCAGTCATCATTTTGTTTTGTATGCCTATTGTCCTATTGTGTGTTTTGGTCCAGCTCCTGCGTCATCTCTCTGCAGTAGTTCCTTGTGTGAGTGTGAAAGCATTACACCGGAGCAGTGTCCCCTCTGGCGACACCACTGTCCTCAGGGGACGTCCCACCAGCTGCCACCGCGCCTCATCCATCTGGGCACACACACATGTCCAGGTGTGCCCGCATGTCACCTGCCAAAAGAGCTGCCTTTCCCAAAGAGAGACACTCCAGGCTTGAGCTTTTCAGATCCAAAAACAAACACCACAATCCTGAAAGGAAGGTGCCATCTTGGAGCTGGCAAAATCACAGAACTGGAGTTTCAGCCTCACAAAGAGACCAGAAACTTGCTGTGCAGGGGAGATTTGCTGTCTTTTTATTATGGAATTTTCAACAATGCAAATGTGGGCTTTAAAACAATGTTTTTGTGTATTTAATTTCTAAAATGATAGACACAGATATACATATAAAGGCACTATTAAATTATTAAAATCATTAAAATGCCAAGATCAAAACTCAAATAATAGTAATAATAATAATAATAATAATAATAATAATAATAATAATAATAATAATAATAATAATAATAATAATAATAATAATAATAATAAAAAACATACAACATAATAATAATAATAATAATAATAATAATAATAATAATAAAACACATACATCCATTGTTTAACAGGTCAGCTCAAAGGTTGTGAAATGTGATTATTGCTATAAAACAAACTGATAATTTATGACAATTATTATTATTATTATTTAAGACAATGCTAATAAATGCTTGGCACAGCACACAACATATTTTTAAATCAGCTATTATCATTAGTAGTTGTGTCATGTAGGTAATTAAATACTCAAGCATATCTGATTACACTATATATTATAGAATAACTACTATAGCTACTAGCTACTAACGAACTTCTGGGTCACAAAAATAGATATTGTCAAGATTTTGTCATAGCCAAAATTAATTTTTATTTTCAGAGAAACTGAAACAGATTTATTCAAACTCTGTGGTAAAATCCAGCACTTGAATTGTGGTGCTGCTGGTGAACATTCAAAATGATGGAAAAGCACTGTCATAACAATGCATTAGAAATACTGCATTTGAATAGCGCCATTGTCTACTTTATCACTGCTACAAGTTTAGAATATGCCACACAAATCCAGGTAAGTTGGTGTACAAGACTTTTACAATAGCATCACCTAGTTAGTGTAAGTTACTTTGGTCTTTATTTGAGCTGAATGGCTGGCAGCTACGAGATAATCACCTTCCTCTGTGTGCCCTCAAGCTGTGTCAGGCAGGCCTCAAGGCTCCCTCACGCCGGGACGCCTCCGATCGCAAAACGCACACACAACTTTTGACTTTCTCTCTCACACACACACACGCGCGCACACACTCTGATTCTGAAATTCTGGGCATGCATGAATCTTCCTTGGCAGTTGATGGAGATGCAAAAGTAAATTGCAAAGTGCCAGGGAGTGTTCTGGAGAAATATGTGTGAGTGTGTGTGTTTTTGACATTTCTGGGGCTGACATGAAGCGGCACTCTGCCCCCTCGCGCCTGGGGGCTGCTCCCGGGGAAAGACACTGATGGAGGTCTGGGGGTCTCCGGGGGGGAAATTTCATGGTGTGAACAAAAAGCTTTGCACCGCGACCTGTAAAACATAAGCTGCAGTCTGCTTAACGTGCTCACTGCCTTTGGTGAATATTTTGGAGGAGGAAGCTACATTTGCAAGAGTCTACTGATGAGTGGTTCACACACTGTGGTGCAAAAATCATTGGCAGTACATAGACTTCAGTATTCATAAGTTTTACAGCCTTCATTTGGTATCAATATTATGTATAATGTATTATTGCAATTAATTAATGTAGTTTCTGTGCTGCTTTGGTTTGCTCTGTTTCACGTCTCTGGGGAGTTGATGTTGTCCTTGAGCAAGACACTGTCTCCTTTCACACTGTTCACATTGTTTGATAGTCATTGTGCATCTTAGTAAATGTAATGCTTATTTCATAATATTAAATGCTCATTAAATGCATTTTCAGGTGGAGGGTCCGCCCCATGCTTGTCTCCATGGAAATGTCTTTGTCTTGAATATTCTAATGTGGCATTACACATTTCTGTCTTGCATTTATTCATTTACAGATGTTTTATGCCAATACAACATGCATATCACTGTAAGCAGATTGATCTTTCCATAGATCTGACCTGTACCTCACCTGTCGTCAAATGCTTGTGTACATGGAGATATAAAAGTTTAATTCAACAGGATCACACATGCAAAACAATAACATCTTGATAGAGACAAGCAGGTGCTGGATTCTCTGCCAGAAAAATTGCATGCTTCTTTAATAATGCATTAAATAAACTTGGTGACTTTAGCTGGAATCTCTCGATAGGGTGACCACTGCACTGTGTCACCTGAGCCACTGTCTAACACTTCAGCCCATTACACCATGCAACCCATACTATTCAAGGTTGTAGTTACGGTTAAGAGTATACAAATCACAGCTGTAGACATCTCCTTATTGGTCACATTGCAGCAACAACAGCCTGTATTTCATCACATCTCCTCCTTGGGCTCTGTATTTATTTTGATTCCTGTGTGTATCTTTTCAATCCTAGCCTTAGTGCTTTTGGACAGGTTATGTCTCAACGCACATCCATCGAACCTGTACCATTCTGCTGCCACGCTTCACATTTACGCAATTCATCACCCTTAATTGCCTAAGTTCTTCTTGGCACAGTGTCCTCTGCATGTTTATCTATGTATGTGTGGGTGTGGGATAGACAGTGGAGCAGCTTCTAAATACCTGAACTCCAAAGCCAAATTACATTAATCCATGAAAAACACTCACACTTTGCCACCATTTTGCTATCTCTCCACACAAGCTGTCTCTTACCAAAGTGGAAAATTAGGCTGCAAGTTGTCAAGAATTTACCCACAAACTAACGAATATAAAACTAATAGCTAGACAAACTCATTTCAGCATATAGCATTCTATAACGACTATAATCTTTTTCATATTTAAGTCCAACTACATGGTACAACTGAAAAACATTATTTCAACATTATTTTGTGATGGAAATAACATTACATTATGTATAGAATTTTGATTACGGAGATGGATAATTTCAGTATTTTAATTTTGGTCGTAAAAAAGAGGGGAGTTTACTATGGGGTTTGCTGATACATACATTTTTTGTTGTTTTTTTTTTTTCCAAGTTGGATATTTTGCTATTGTGACAACACTATGCAAGTACCAAGTAGTGGATCTGAACATCTTGAAATCAGTAGTGCACAGTACAGTGAGGTGACAGACAGGATAAGTGAGAAAGCAGCATCCCTCTCCATACAATAATCCACAAAGGCTTAAGGCATTCAGTAAACAGGCAATAAGCGATTAGCCCCAGTTAAGCTATCCGTCATCTTCCACTCTATCTGGTGCAACAGAGCTATGCAGAGATGTGAAAAAAGAGTCACCCAAGGAGGGGATCAGGTTTCTCGCATGAAGCAGCTGAAGATATTTCATGCAACATAACGCCAAAGCCCACCCCCAATACTTCTGTAACCCTCTGCCCCCTACCCCGCCATGTTTATACCCTCTGCTCTATGCAAAACACACGCCACTTTTTTTTTTTCACTATTGGGATAAAGGGAGGCTGCAGGCCATGTTGTTGTGGCCAAGCTTGTGGGTGCATGAGAAAGGAAACATGTGGGTATCACTTACACAAATGGCCTGCATGAATGTGCGCGAGCCAGACAAAATACAGAATCTGAGCTGTGTCCTGTGTTACTGAGGTTGTGCATTGTGCTGACGGATGGAGAGCATGTCTGCCATGTAAGGAGGGAGGACTGTCACAGGAGGATGTTAAGGCTGTAGAAAGACTGTCTAAATATACAAATATATACTGTATATTTGTGTGTATCTAATGCTGTCAACTACAGAGCTCAAAGCAAATTTAGTACAATTTGGTTTGTTTAGAAATATTCCAGGTCCCATTACTACAGTTAACCCTGTCACGATAACACATTTTAAAGTGATACTGTATAGCTGAAACAAATATAGACGATAAATGATTATTTTGAAACCAAACCATAAATCAGACTATCCCCTCAAAAATGACTTTAAATGTATGCTGTTAAATATGGCTGAGCTGCAAAACATAAACTGCAGATTGCTACTAATTAGTTTGTTTATTATTTTTGTTCATAATTCAGCTCTCTTCAGCTGTCTTATCATATTCCAGAGGAAAATATATTTAAAAAAATTCTCACTACAGCAAAGAAAACACACAATAAATTGACCCCCAAATGTATTGTTTCATCTGTCATATATTGAACAATAAGTCAATATAGTAATTATTGTGACAGGCCAAACTATTGTTTATTCAATCTCAAATCTAATATAAATATTATGTGTATTTGTTCAATTGTTTCACATTTTTATTCAGGCATAAAACAAATATTTTAGGCAGTTAGGTTTTCTTCACTGTCTTTCTGTGTTACAGCTATGCCTGAAATGTTTGTAGAGAAGCAAGACGGCAAGTTTTTCAATGTAATTTTGAGCAATAAAAATACCCATAATGAAATAAATGTTTAGATAAGTAATGTTATACTGTGGATCATTTGAGGCAAGGGAATGTACAATCCATGTACAAAAACAGGTGCCTAACCCTACATGAGAAGAGAACACTGCACCTTTAAAACAGCAATTCACTTTAGTTTGTTGATATTTACTCCTTAATAAAATACCTTAGTTAACTTCAGTAATATAAGACTTTTCAGAACTGTTTATAACTGATATGTCCCCTGTTCAATGGATTCTTGCAACAGCACAATGTCGTGTAATGCTTATGACTGCAGTTCTGATAGGCAAATATTTTACAAAGTTTATAGCACATGAGTAGATTTATGCGGGGATAATATTTCAGTCAATATAAGTCATCTATTCAAAGCACGCCACTCAAAACGCACACACTATTATTTATTTATGTTTAAACATTTATCTGTCATCACTATGGCCAAGAGATACCGTAAACACGTTAGTATGAGTTGTATATTATAGAGGGGCGGGCCAAAGAAAGGAGTCCATTACAGAAATTGGGAAAAGTTTATGCATGGTATGATCTTGCAATACTATTAAGATTTGAAATTAAAAACTAAACTGTAGTGATTTAAGATGGCTGAATATAAAGTGGGCTATTTAATTAAGTATAATTTCAAACTATACAGGAATTGAAGAAGCATGCTGATTACTAATCTGCACTTGAACTAACACATTATAATTAAGTAATTATAAGTTCTTCATGGTAGACTGTTTAGTCATAATAGCCACATTAAAACAGACCTAGAATCACAATAGGGTTAAAGGTAATGAAACATAAAACATTTCTAATTGATTTTGCTCAACCTTTTGTGTCAGCTTCCAACCTGGATGAATGGGGAGGATTGTTCATGTATTTTTGATAACATGCCCCTATTTGAATTGTTTCTTTTTGTGAATTTCTTCATTTATACTGGCTTGGGACTGGTACAATGGGGACAACATACACAGCCTTACAGTGTACGCAATTGTGTTTTCATGCTTTGAAATAAGTGCCCAGAAATAAATAAAAAAACATACATTTTGATATGAAAAAGAAGAGTCTCTAAGTGCACCCTGTCTTTCCGTCTAGTCCTTTGTGCGTAAAATGTGATTATGTATTGAATGAAAAGCTGACTCCAGGACAGACAAGCAGGACAGTAAAACACAGCATACTCACAATGTAATTCCTTATATATCCCAGCTTCGGTACAAGAGAGAGAAAGAATTGTTTAACTGCAGTCATCTGACAAAAATGACAATTTAATAACAAGTGCGGCAAGTGTGTTTTTGTGGCTCGATCCCTATTCAATTTACAAGTGTTTTGGAGTGGGGATTTATAGTAATTATAACCAGGGGACTGTCATTTTATTTGCATTGTGATGTTGAAGTGTCTTATTCATTAAAAGCATTTGTCTTTCTTACCTTGTTCCTTTTGAAATAAGCACGGCGGCAGGCGGCAAAGCACTTCTCGCTACAGAAGTTCTTCAGCTCGCTGCCCATGCTGAGGGAGTAGCGCTTGACTCCGACCTTCTGGCACCAGGCGCACATGATTTGGACATTAGAGGCATCTTCGTCTAAAATAACAAAATAAAAGGTTTGAAAATTTGAGTTATGATTTAGTTCTGCTCCGTCTTTCATCTCTGGACACAGGTTTGCGCCTCAATACAAGGATTAATCATTAGGCATTCAGGTATTTAGATTTGAATGTGCAAGTCTATTCACCAAAATTACATATGAGGTGCTTTTTTACACTGCAGAAAATCACTGGAATTTTTAATTAACACTGATGTCTTCTATAATAACCAAATGTGACCTTGTGGTTCAAACGCGGCTAACTTTTATTGTCTGATTGGGAGCACAAAACATGTAAGAATGGCATCTGTTAAATTAGCAGTTAAGGTATGCAAGCTCCACATGAATGCAACAAATGGGTGAATTAAGCAGGGGTCAGATGACATGAACTTTGCTAATTCACTTTGAGCTGCTCGGCTGGTGATTTGTATTTTGTAAGATGTGTGTTGGTCTGACTCTAAATCATCTTAAGCTTATATCTATTAAAGGACATTACAGCTTAAAAGTACAGACGCTATTGCAGTGGCATAATGTACTGCACAAGCTTTGGTGTGTGAAGGCAGAAAATACACACTTTTAATCATAATAATTAATGCACTGAAAATAATAAATCAGTAATAATGTTTGTGTTTTTCAGATCGGATAGGGAAATGTTTCAATGCAAATCAAATCAAACCAAACCAGGAAAGAATAATTTGTTTGAAATGCATTAATAGTTATAAGTTATAATTACCTCAGATTACAGTACACACAGGACATTAATGGTACAGTATCCACAATCTCAAAAAATAAATCATTTTGGTCAGATGCACAAACCAATGTAATCAATATGTTTTGCTTAACTCCGTGTTGAATCTGTGTAGCTGTTACGTTTGTGTGGTCGCCGCGGGCAGCAAATCATTTGAACAGACCCAGGGTGCCGCTGGAGTGTGTCTGCTGTGGTGAGCTGTGATGAGCTGTGGGCTTTTAGCGGTGTTGCAATAAGAGAGTTCCTCTGAGATTCCCTGCACTATCCCCCAATTATCACATTATGACTGCGCTGGTGTGAGGGCGAAACAGCTCACCTCCGCTTCAGACTCCGGCCTTGTTCAGATTAATGGATCCACAGAGCAATCCCATTTTAAGTAAGAACTAACTTGCAATTAAGGGAATAACTCTCTGGAGTCCTAAAATCCACATTATAAAGTATGCATTCATATTTCATGCTGCTCTCCCCCTGTTCCACCAGTCTACTATCTGTTCTATCCAAATTATTACTGACTAGAAATACTTTAAATAGGGACACTAAACTGCATCCAATGAATTATGACTCTTCAAGCAAGGTTGCTAACTGTAAACTATCTCTGACGCACTATAGAAAATAAAAATAAATACGAGCCTTAAATGTTAACAAGTTTTACAGTTAATGGTCCACTATGAAACTGTTGATTCTTTGACTGTACTGTTCCACAACATGGTTTTAAAACTAAGGCCTATGTAGCTGAGTAAATCAGGCACTTTTATGGCTGAAAAACACTTGGTTTGGTGGAGTTACCTGCTTGTCTCCATGGAGATATAATACATGAGTTTTATGCCATTTTGTGGAACGTTCCAGACGAAACAATAACCATGAAAATAGGAGGTTTTTGAGTCCACCACAATAAAATTTGCATAGTACTATACTTATGTCCTTTTCAATCCAAAGTTTATGTATGATGACATCACATGTCATTACAATCAATAAAAAAGCATAACTCACATGCAGGTTTTGGATATGCATAATTTAGCATATGTCAATTTTTGGCATCTCTCTACGCCCGTCTTAAAAGTTGCATCTGCATATTGACAACACCTCCACTAATTGTGCCAATGCCACATAAAGCGCCCCTGTCCGCCGTACCTGCACCTCACATGCTTCTTTGGGGGTTTTCTGCATGGAGGCATGAATAATTGAGCTTATGTTCAATGGAGGAGGATGTCGGCTGGGTAGTGGTGGTGCGCGGTGATGGGTTTGTGCCTGGTTAAAAGTGAGAGCGCACCATCTGTTTCCCCGCCTCACAAGGGCTAGGGGGACTGCTCTCTGGTGATGCCAAACCAGGGCGTACCAACCCCAGTGTGCACCGTGGAGAGGCATAATGAATCCAGAGCTTGGCCGGGGGAAACAGACTTTTCCCTCAGAGAGTCGGAGAGGGAATATTGACACAGGGCAGGTGCAACTTAAACAAGGTGTACAGCAGGTAGCGTGCTCATTAGCAGCCTATTTTCAGAAGATGCAGAGAGGCTTTCTCATAAACACAGGCTAAGAGGTTGTCTAAATAAGCAAGCAGGTCTTTAATTTGAGTAATCTTTGCAGGGAACAGCTGTCGATAGGGGAGTGGTGGAATGTGGCAAGATTCCTCCACGTATGGAAAATAGCAGAAACTAGCACTGGTAGAAAAATATTTTGGTGTCAATTTTTTTGTTATTTATTTTTTAGATTATTTGTTTATGCAATGTCAAAAGTTAACGGCGCACTATGTAACTTTGAATGTTTCACAGTATGGCATTAAACTAGCTTGCATTTAATAAAGATGTTTTCATTGCCATTCTCTCCACAGATCTTGCCTGTAACCATGGAGATAATTTAAATTATTATGATACACTTCCCCCAAGGAAATTAGAATTTGACCCATCGTTTCGTCATCTTGGTCTTCAAATGTTTTTATTAACCCACTCTACATCATTCAGATTTTTTTTTTTGCTATTTTGTTCGTCAAAAAAAAAAATCCTATTTATAACATAGATCCTGGCTCCAGATTTGCTCCTTTAACCATTAGCATCGCGAGCCTCAATTGAGCAGCGCTGAACACTGTGGGTGAATCAGACTTTCTTAGTCCACTTTTTTCTATGGTCCCCGTTGAGCATGTTTTGCAGGAAACTCACCCAGACACAGAGAGAAACGTGCAAACGCTGCACAGAAAGGCCTGGGACTCAAACCCAGAACCTTTCAATTGTGAAGTGACAGTGCTAGTCACTCAGCCACCAAGCTGCCATAAAAAACATATTGTGGGACATTCCAGGCAAAGTACTACATCTCCATGTATGTATGTAGAAAATTGATAAAGTGTATTTTTACCTGTAGAGAACTTATTTTTAAATAGAATGCTCCTGGTTTAATTAGAACAACATCTGATTGATTGCGTTTGTATTATAATTTTCTATTGTATTGTATTTGATCTATTACAGTATTATAGCAATAACTGAGTTGTTGCATTTCAAATCTCCACACCATTTAGTTTTGTGAAGCATTTTTACATAAGGACCTGATGAGCTCAAAATGACCTTGATCTTTGTAGACATTCAAACTGTTGCAATATGTATTAAAAAAGGTAATTGAAGAATTGTAAACATGTTTCTTTTAGTTGCACAATCTGTGTGTTTGTCCAGAGAAATTCCTGAGGTGTCCTACCTGTGGGGGGCTTGATGAGTGGGGGAGGGACCATGGGCACGATGATGGGCAGGTGCTCCTTTGAGCCTGAGGAGGGCGCTGCACCGGAGGCCTCACTGACTCCATTTCTGTTGGCCGGCTGAGAGTGCGAACTGTTGGCCCCGTCCGGAGAGCATTCACCACCCCCCTCCGAGGAAGAGCCGAGTTTTGGCAATGAGTTTTCTGGATGAGAACAAAATTAGACTTAGATTTAGACAAACTTTACTGATCCACAAAGGAAATTATTTGGACACAAAAGCTCACACATCATCACAATATAAATATGCAAGTATAGAAATATAAATGGTAATAATAAATAACACTGGCCAGTTACCATCTCTAACCTGCTCCTCTCATTGGTCAGCCTCTGTCACACTCTGAGTGTGTGACAGGTGGATTTAACCAATCACCAAAAGTTATTAAAGGTGCATTCACACTAGTCCTGGTTTGATCTTAATTTATTCCTTATGTAGACTTTGTTTGGTCTTCTTCTAGTCCTGGATTTTATCTTTGGATATTATGCATATCTGATTTGTAACATACTGATTATACTAGTATTTAAAATGAAGTAATATTATTGTACCTTTGAGTACAGAGATATGCTGCGGCGTCTCGATGTCCAGCTGGTCTGAATCTCTCAGTTCCACCTTGTCATAGCCATACCAGCCCAGCAGCTCATTCATGGTGTTCTCTGCAAAACTCTGCAACACACAATTATGCCATAGTTAGAGTCATAGCTTCAAGGAAACCCAGGTAGTATAGGCATGAGTTAAGATGCTTGAATACTAAACATATGCATCCAATTAACTGTTAACATTACAGCTACTTGTCAGTACAGCAGGTTAGCCTTTTTGGCACAAATTTCTGTTTAAATGCTGCAGGACCAGTAGCTCAACTGGACCTGCAGCCTACACCGTTCTTAGCACAGGTTCTTCTCTGGCTATCATGAAGAGAGAAAGTATATATTGTATGTGACAAGGACATTAAGCCAAATCAATTCAAGTTGATGTTATGTGATGCTGGTCCAATGCAATTAAGCTGAACCCATAGCAGTTGAAAAGCGACATTCTAGCTGAGTGGGATTATGTACGGTACTGATGTAAGGGAAATAAACAGATGGGAAAAACATTAAAGATACATTATTTAGCTTTTTATCCTAGAATGTTCCACAACATGGCCAGAATGATCTATTTGCATTAAGACATGACATCACCAAGTCATGTTAGGGTCACAGGGTCTATAGAAAAGTGACCTCGCACTAATATTTAACATGTCTTTCTAAAGTATTATTTAGTAGTAAAAGACCAGTTAAAATTAATAGCAAGATAGATACAGTTAATGACATATTGTGAAACATTCTATGCAATGAAATAACATCTTCATGAAGACTAGCAGGTAGCAAAGTGTCCACCAGAAAAGTTACATACTGCAAAAAAATGAATTCCCATGCATGAATAAATTAACTGTAATGACTATGGCACAGGCCTACCTTAGTAAAGGGTTAACATGGTTTTATTTGTGACCAAACGACTTTGGTAATGGAAATACATCAGCTGTAATAGAAGATTGGTCATGGGTCACTTCATTTATAGCAGTTTTCAAGCCTCAAAAATCATCATCGTAACTGCAGTTTGATCCCAGCTCTAAACGTACCATGTGGACTGATTTAGCCTTAAGTAAACGTGCTTGTCAATTGACACACAACAACAGCTTGCGGAGTCATATTACCGGCTCACAAGGACAAACACTTTCCCTGTGCAGTTATGTACAGTAGACTGTTGCCGTGGAGATGACCCGCCTTGGCTTCTCATTGGTCGGTTTGTTTTGCATTGACTTTGAAAGAAACACTTATTCATTTATTCCACATTTCAAAAACAGCAGTCCCTCTCCATGACTTAAGGCACTGTTCTGTCAATATGTTGTGGCACATCTGACAACTTGTGCTGTGGCTTTAAATGCCGTGATTTTATTTGGTGTTTCTAATGTGTGGAAAGTTTAAAGTGGTGCTTGTTTATGCATAAACGCAGTCAGAAACGCAAAAATTAGATACAAAAGGGGTGTTTGTCTTTACAGAAAAACAAGCTGTACTTGAATACACTCAAAAATATATTAAGATTAAGATTTTTATTTATTTTCAATCAGAATATGATAGCATATCATAACTGTTTAAACCCATGAGGGCAAGTGTCAAGTTTTGCCTGTAGAATGGGACAGTTCAGGAATGATAATATAGTAAACCTATGAGAAGTAATATTAGTAGAACTGAATGCACATAGATATATCAATATTTAGCAGGACTATTAATTACCAAGGATTTTTTTTTTATAAATATAGGTTTAAAATATTTAACACAACATTTGGTATTCATCTGTTAGTTATCGCTACTTAAGCAATACCCATTTTGATTTCATACTTTCATTTTGACAAACTAACAAAAAGATTTCATCGAGATGTTACATATTACATTTTACTGAGAAATAAAATGAAACATCAAGGAACACTGTGCCCGTACAGTACATTTAGCTTTAAAGGTCCACCCACATAAATTAAACTAATGTGTCTGTGGCAATAAAGGCTTAACACAACCACCCACTTAACACTAAACTGATGCACAATATCTCGTTGCACATCAGAGACTGTATTTCCTGCCCAGGATCCACAGAAGCATATTGTATCTTTCTATATCAGTGCATTTATCTAATGAAATCTGTAGGAATTCAATTCTGATAGATTGTATGGTATATTCCCTCACACAAACCAAGTTCAAGGCCTGGTTCTATACAATGTCTGTAAAACAACTGTTAACAAGATATTAATCAATAAAACAAATACTGAAAGTAGATAATAATTTGAAGTATCAATACAAACAAAAAATCTCATAAATAGGGCAAAATTAAACCTTTCCTAAGTCGTTTTTCATGTCTTTCAGCACTATGAACGCATTGAAGTATTAAATGAACTGCAACTGTTTTGTGCATAAATTTATTTTCTATTTTCTATAAAATGCATTTTCTAAATATCATTGTATCAAAATGAAAATCAAGTCTTCATCATTGTATTAAAATTCGTTTTACATGTTTATATTGATTGTGACAACACTATATATATATTCTATATTCATAAACCTCTCTTTTTTAGTATGTATGATGACTAATATATTATAACTATATCATCAATTTCTGAAGTTTGGCAGCCTGGTAGACAGCTAGTGGCAGTATTTCTGATTTTACTGTGTTGGCTGTAGTGATCACTGAAGAAAACAAAATAAGGTTTGAGGTAGGGGTGGGCGATATGCCAAAAATATATATCTCAATACTCCTGGAGCCAGATCACAATTTAATTTTGATCATGATTCACGTAAACCTTAAAGTATTTTTACGTTGCCTTGAAGAGGTAACTAAAGTCATCTATCTCTTTTTGCATTGCATTTGGTTATAGCTGCCAGTGTCTCAGAGCATTGCTGAGGATGACCAGTTATGTTTGTGTAATAATAATTGTTTGAGCACAGAGCTGCATGATGATATGACCAAAAAACAGACTGTTACAGGAATTAAATCAGATTTGTTTTTTATGAACATATTGTCCATCCCTAGTTTGCAAAAATATAAGGGGAGTTTTAAATGAAATGTACTCAGCTATGTGAGAAGGGGCATTGGGCATTAAGATTATCCAGATCAATGCACACTAATTTGTCATGATGACCCTATAAGGTGAAGGTGAGAACATCAGAACATTCCCTTTGACTCTTTATTGGTTGTGTTATATAAATAGTGACATGCTAATGAGGCTGGCTTATGTTTGCAGTAGTAATAACTTGTCCTTAAACGCTGGTGAGTGACAGAAGAGCCCGGAGGTCCCTGGAAGTGAGATTTAGCTGCACTTCTCGAGCACTGCTAAAGTTAGTTTCACAGAGAGATGTTCAGAACCACTCTGACATCCACAGAGACAAGCAATTATCACACCAACAGTGATCCACTAACATTTAAAGTTCAGCCTGCCATGCCCAAAAGTTTAGGTTTCTGTCAAATTTCTTTCACAAAGTAAACTATGAGAAAAGGTACACAAAATGAAGAGGGATGAAATGCTGAAAATTCAACAATATCTTATTCCAGTAGATGACCTCAACAATTCTGAAAGTAAAACAACAAATTCTGAAATGTTTACCCGAAATTATGCAACTAAACCCACTGAATAACTGATAATCCTACAAAACATACAATGAGAACATATCACTCCTGTTCTTCGTACCCACTGTCTCCAATTTCGAATACAATCCAAGGTCTTGCTAAATGTTTTTAGTAATCTGCACTTTATGAGCCAATCCTATCAGACCGAGCTGCTGCATCCCCACACTCTGCCTACAGTCCTGAGATCAACTGAACAGCTACTGTTGTCTGGGCCCAAAGCCAGACTCGACAAGGGGTGACAGCCTTTTCTGTACAAGCACAGGTCCTCCCAGTCAATACACCAGTGCTTATGGACCATTAGACGACTCATTTAAGTCCAACTCTAAACTTACCCAATCCTCTAGTTCACTGTATACTGTATAAAGAGATTCAGGTCTTGGTTCATTTTATCTTTTATTTTAGCTTCCTAAATGTTTTTTTAAAGTTTGCATGTCGTTGATCATTTTTGCACTTTTATGAAGAACTGTGATCAACTGATGCCACATAAATGAATTACTTGAAATTGAACTTTTCTACTGATGCTGTTATTTCTGCAATACGGTTACCATATATACCAACTTTCCACCAAAGAGCATGTACTTGCAAAAAAGAAGTACTTCAAATTCAAACAAAGGTCCAAAGTATAAATGAAATTTGATTCCACCCTGTTCAGTGCATGTGAAATGATCAACCTCGTAGGTGATAACAGGATACATTTACTTGCTAGTCGAAGCCTGTTTGAAGAGGTCCTTAAAAAGTCGGATGTAGCTAAGGCTGACACAAAAACACAGCTTGTCTCTGTGCCACTGTCCTCTGTGTCACCTATACGACTGGAGAAAGTGGGAGTATTATTAAGAGAGTAACCTAATCCTGCCTGGCCCTTCATCAAAGCGCCACTGCCAACTTTGGCTCTGCTTTAGTTACTGAGGAAGAGGTGTCGGAGGAGCAGTGGCAGCTACAAATGATAGAAAACACTGGCTATAAAGGTTTTTTGTATAGCCATTCACAGCAAAAGGTTAAATGAAGTCTGAATATGAGCTAAATCGTTCAGATTATAGATGTCTTAATGTTTTATCCAGTTAACTTGTTTTTCTGAGGGATTACACCATTGGTCATGCACACAAATGTTTTTTTTTTCTGTTTACCAGAAAAGCTTTCACAGATTTGTAACTGAACAGGGGTCAAGTGAAGTGCATAAGAGTACATCTGTATTCAGCAACAGCATAAACATCAATACATGTGAGAATTGAGGTCTTTGTAAGTCAGATGCCCCACATTTCTGAAATACTCCTTCTCATACACTAAACCTAGAGTTGGGATGACAAAAGGACAAACTAGTGAGCACATAATGGAAATAACATTAATCTGCAGTAACTAAAATCAATCCAGTGACTTTGTTAAATGGACAGTGTGATATACAAACATTCACTATAACATGCATTTTCTATGAACTACTAAAAGTCACCTACTCTCACGTACATATCTGTAGATGCTTGGAGCTAGATTTGGCTATGAAAATACAAAGTGTAGGCCTGTTGCCAGAATATGAAAGTCTGTTGCCACTGTGATATCAAATCTAAAGTAGTAGTGGCAGCAGTAATAGGAGTAGTAGATGTGGGGCTGGCAGAAATGCTGGTGTATTGTGAAAACCTTATAATAAGTTGCATGTACGTTTGTGTGACTCATAAACCCCAGCCGTATCATGTCCACAGTTATAGGAACTGTAGTAGCCCCCTCTCTAATTCTGAAGGGTAAACAAGTTTTAAGTGTAACTCCAGCTGGCTCTACAGCTGCTAATGATGAAAATACACGGACAGAGATGCCTGTTGTTCCCTGCAGTCAGAGCCCACACGCCGCCAGGGCTGTGGTAATGATGATGGTGGAAACTGGATCGCTTGTGGCCAGAAACCAGAGCAGGTCACTGTACACCGTGATAAAATTCCCCAATCTACACGCCAACTTTCCCTTCGCGTTCCCTCCATCCTCCTGCTTTCCTCCGCCTTTCCACTCGTCTCTCTATCCTCTGCTTTCATTCCCCTCCACTTTCCTTGATATTTGATCCAGCGCACACACTCGGGTTACAGTTTTTTACAGCTTAACCAGCCCGCTGCTGTATACATTCCTTTCTGCCTGTTTCTGAGCCCACTGTGCAGCCTCCTGTGTGCCCACTGCTCCGATCCCTGATTACTCACCGAGGCTTCTCTTACAGGGCTCACATTAGAAGGGCTGGTTCTATGACAGCTAACAAGGGTGCATTGTGTGTCAGTGAAACTTTTCTATATAGTTTGAAATATTGAAGATGTAATGTTGTATAGAAAAGAAAGACTTGATGCTTTGTCTACACTGTTGTTTTGGATAGAATTTTTGAAGGCTACTGCGTTTTAATATTGTCTGTCTTCATACACAAGTCATCATGTTAAAGTAATCACCAGACTATATAAAAGAATATATAAGAGCCCAAACAACCTATTCAGCTGTAAACAGTAATGAGCTTTGTCAATTATCCTTCAGTTTATCTTAAGTGTTTCCTCTATAAAAATGGAAGAAAAACCAATCCATAACAATTGAGGAAAAATGCTTTCTCATCCCCCTCTGTTCTTTTAAACTAGTTTGTCGTAGCAGCAATCATTTCAGTGTGATTTACTTCACCACATACAATGAAAATCTCTCCACATTGTGTTTCTATGAAATAAAATATTAAAACATGGTTTGGTCTCAAACTGTGAATGAGCTCAGCCATCCTTCTCAGACTAGTTGACTGTATGACTATTTGCCTATAGCAGTTCCTCTGCACCCCCAGAAAGAGGGGACCTTTCCCACCCCACCCTAGCTCCCTCAGGACCAGACACTGGGGATGCCTTCACAACATATTGTTTAAATATAACTCTACTTTGCATTGGCAGCCAGTGTCCACTGAACTCAAATATTACTCAGAAAAGAGATGATATAGCTATAACACAATCAGCAAGTTTTTCATTTACGCATGTTTTGAGTCTAGAGCAGGATAGGCAGTGGTGACACATAAACGCGGTTGCTATTTTGGATGTGTGAGTACAAAAAGCCCTTATATCAACTCGGGTTCCTTCAGGTCTCGCAAGATGCATGCACATTTGCTTTCTCTTTAAAGGTCTTAAAACATGATGTTGATTAAGACTTATTCATATAACTACAGCTATAAATCTATCCAGAGAAGTAGGATTCCCTGAAAATGTGTACAAACAATGAGGGTACAGAGACAAAGCGCTCAGTACAGCAGCAGCCTCGCGCACAAATAGCACTTTCTTAAATCAACCACAACAAACCCCATTTACACTTCTCAAGAGGATAAAATAAAAGCATAAATAAAAATAAAACCGCGTGTCGTGGGAACAACGGCAGACAATGTGCTCGTGTCGTGTGCGTAAAGCTGACAGACGCACATCTGGATCGGAAGCCTTTGGGCAGCTGCGAGCACACACAAACACATGCACACATTTCCACAAAGCATCACGCGCAGACGAGTGTTCCCCCATTGATTTAGACTAATTATGCATTAGCTGCTTGTCATGTGCAGCCGCGATTGTTTTAGTATTACTGTAGTACGAGCGATGTTGACGCCTTCACTGACGCACAGGATTTTCCATTACCTCTGGGCAAGCCGTGAAAGCTAAAAAGCGCTTAAACGGAGGAATAGAGACGCGGCGCACTAGAAAGGCACAGTGGTATCTCCATTGATTCAAAACTTACTACAGGAGCAGTGAATGGGTGCCGCATCCATTGTGCAAGGTGGCGCTGGCACTGGCACAGACGGAGCGCGCTGCTGGCCATGGCAGGGCACTTAACTTATATAGGAACCATGGGATCTAAGTTGGACCATCACCCAGCCAATTACACTAGAGTGTATCATAAATTTCCATGGAGGTTTCAACACGCGAGTTGTGTGAGCACTGCCTCTGCGCGCCCCCGTGCACATGCAGCTGGACAAACCCCTCTGGTGTTACCTTCATCTCCTCGTTTATTTCCCTCTTCACCGGGTGAGCTGGTTTTCTGCTGCGCTTATTTTCCGGAGGTCTGCCCTCTTTTTCCATTTCTGCCATGTTTTCTCTCTGATACTTCTTCTGTCAATATTTGCGGTGAGGAGGGACAGGAGGAGGAGGGTTACAGAGGCAGCAGCTGTTTACAGTCGCCAGACGGCGGGGGTCTTGCAGCGTTTTAGCGGCCCATGTGACGCTGGTGATGCCGCCGAGGGCTCTCGGTGCCCGGCTAAGTCAGCCATCTTCTGCCCGTCTCCTCCTCCACGGTCCGTGCGCCAGTGGTGAGCCGCCGCTGTGAGTCAAAGGAGAGAGGTTGAGTGAGGGGAGAAAACGAGACAGGGGGAGGGGCGTCCGCTGAAACATTATATGACGCGTTGATGTTCAGAGGTAGGCGATTTCTTCTCGCTTTCCCATCGAGTGCAATCAGTGCAGTCACTTCCACTTAGCAGCTCCCCGGAGTCTCACTGCTGGAGCAGCAAACAGGTGCCCCCACCATTAGACGGACCTATAGAGTGTTGCTTTACGCACAAGTTCATTTCCAACTCAAGAGTGGCCTGAAGTGGTGTCTCGGGAATGCCTGAAAAATTCATAGGCGCGCAAAAGAGAAATACATTTCACCTAACACCACTTTAAACAACATTTGGTCATCATCCAGGCGTCAGTTATGGCTATAAATGGGATGGCGGTGGTTGAGAGCCAAACCAAAGTTTAGCGGTTTAATTAGGATACCAATACTGCCGCCATGTCCTTGAGCAAGACACCTCATCCGTATCTATATATATGATTGGCAGCCTTGTCTACTACAGGGCAGCGATGACCGCAGAAGTAGTTTACTACCAACAGGTGGGTGATGAATGAATTGGCTAATGATAATGTGTCTCAAACAGTGCCAGCTTCCATCAAAATTCATCATCACCAAACTACAGAGTTCTCATGCTGTACCCAAGCCTACATTAAAATAATAATAATAATAAAAATAAAAAAAATTCAGACATCTCACTAAAAGGAGTTTGCGACCGGAAGGGGGGATAAACAGCAATAATAAAAAAAAAATAAAAAAAAATAAAATAAAATAAAAAAATAAATCTTAGTGTGTCCTATTGAAGCAATTAAGTCTCTGCCATTATATTCAGTTAGACTATACAAAAGACAAGTATCCAAATAAAATGTTACTAATGAGTCACTAATGATTACTGCTTGTATTTGCAAGCACAACTCTGGGTCAGCCACAAGCAAAATGAGTGACATTTTAATGTTTATCGCCCCTTGGACTAAACAATGTTTTAGTAAAAGGTCAATTGTCAACTTTATTGTCCTCGAAACTCCACATACAGTTAACTCCCGCGTCACAGATCTCTGCCTCAATAACAGGCTGTCAAATCCTCAACTATGTGTTTGTCCTATTCTGTGTAGTCTGCACTTTTGGGCACAATTTAATGTTCAAGACAGGAACATCGAGAAAACAAAGTTGTAGGCACAAGTAAGGTTCAGTGGTGCTAATAATGCAGGATAATTCAAATGTTACATTGTTCTATCAAATCATAAGAATTGAAAGGGGTTAACTGACCTTGTTCATCAATGCACATGTCCAACATTGAATTTCAACAAATAGCAAGTGAAGGGTCACTCACACTAGTGCCCACTGAGACAGAAATCAGAAGACATGAGTCAGGGCACTCCAAGCAGACTCAGCAAACCTATCCAATTTTCCTCAAATGATGTTTACAAGAAAGTAGGCCCAATTTAATTAATAACAAAAATATAATACACTGCTTCATCAGTAGGTCACATTTTTGAAAAGTGCAATCAAAATGATAAAAAATGGCTCATCCTGTTCTTTTAATGTTCTTCTTACATAAGCTGTCCTTGACTGAAAAACTTTCAAAAACAAGTCAATTCAATGAGAGCATTGTTAAACTCAACACACTCAGGGCATTTCCCATCACTCTGTTATTTTGTCTCAGATATTGTGTTACACCATTTTCAACAAATCAGTCTATATTTATTTGAGATGAAATTTTCGTTGTTTTTTCTTTTTTTCAAGTAATCAAATGAAATATTTAACTGAAGACAATTTTAGGTCAAAACTAAATATTTACTTAAAATTGCCAGCAGATTCAAATAAAATGGATGACTGAAGATGGACCTTCAGTAAGGAACTGAAACAACATGTAAAGTGGACCTCATTTGAGAAACCACCATGTGAGCAAAAAAAACAAAACAAAACAAAAAAAAAAAACAAAGAGAGAAAAGAGAAAGACATTTTCCCCTTGTCACATACTTTTCTGGAAATCACCAAAAACAATGGTTTCAGGGCTAAGGGATATGACAATTCAAAATAAAGCATGAGCTGATCCATTGCAGAAAAATGTCCTTAATGTCGTTAAAAAATGTGCCTTAAGTAAAGCTGCAAGGGCAAGAAGTTTGTATATTATTTGTATGAGCAACATGCCTGTATAAGGTACATGACAAACACAAGGATATTTACATGTACATATGAGGGGATTTTTTCTGGTGCTCAAAAGGTGCAGGTTGAAATTTTTACTTATTGTGTTCTACCCTAATTGTTTTACATTAACACGTGGTTGACACTTTTGAGTGCTAACTCTCATGAATGTTATGAGAATTAAAAAAATCTATAGTTTTATAAATATAATATATTTATAAAACTATTGATTTTTTTCATTCTGAAAATGAAAGCTTTGGTGAAAAACCCATATTATGGGTTTTTCACCAAAGCTATAAATACCTTTACCCAATGTTTTTAGAATATCTTTATTATACTATACTTTTATCATACTAGTTTGGTACAATACGTAATGTTTAATTAGTATGTATTTATTTATTTAGGTTATTTATGTAATGCAGTAGGCCTAATTATTTTCATCTATAACCCCTGACCCGGTGAAACAAGAGGAGAGAGAAAAATAATATTTGCTAGAAATTTTAATAAAGAAAATAATGAATAAGACGGAAGTATAAATAAAATGTCAATTTGCCCGTATATATTTGTAAAAGACCAGAGTTGAAAAGTGTGGGCGTGTCTACTTGTGACAGCCGCACTTACGTTCAAGGACGTAGCTTGTGACGCAATCTAAGATGGCGACTCGCATTCACAGGTCGTGTATTGGAAAACACAGCTAGTACAATGTCATTTTGTGTAAAATGAATTAAAGTAACGACATTTTTGGAAGTATGTCGTACCGTTAGAGCGGGACAGGCTCGTTTTGTAATACTAAAATGTTGCCGAGGTTTACGTAAGGCTGCTTTTAAAGGTTGAGAGACTTTTTTACCCGGATATATCATGTTTACTGCTGGTTTGAGGCGTCTGCCCTGTCTGGCGCTGGTAGGACACCGGAGTTTGAACCTATTCTCCAGTTCAGGACCCTCTAACTGGAACAAAGTAGTGTCTGATGCGGAGAAGATCGTCGGTTACCCCACATCTTTCATGAGCTTGCGATGCCTGCTCAGTGATGAACTCAGTAATGTGGCCATGCACGTTAGGAAACTGGTGGGAACCCAACATCCACTGCTCAACACGGCCAGGTAAGAGGCACCTCCATGCTAACAGACACCTCCATGCTAACAGACACCTCCATGCTAACAGGCACCTCCATGCTAACAGGCACCTCCATGCTAACAGCCACACTGCTAAACAACTGTGTGCTCTTTTAATTGCTCCGTATGCAAACTGATACTGCTCTCTCAATACATCCATGGCTGTCACCCCATAAATCCGCACTAGTGTAGTTACTAGTGTACTTATGCTAAATGAGGTCAAATGGACACACTATTACACATTACTTATCTGATAACCAAAACAATTTTACCTTCCACTGGTAATTCTATTGAGTTAAAGGGAGCCTGACCCCTCCACAGCTGGACAAACCTGAAACTTATGTAATTCCATTATTTAGACTTTACTGACAAAACGTAATACTAATAATACTAATAATAAAAATTAAAATACATTTTCACCTGAGCGTCAGAGGATTTTCAATACAAATTTGCTATTATCATGCTATTACCGTTTGTTTTGTGTGTGGTTTAATATTACAACTTCAAACTATATCAACAGAATATCCTTAATATTAAACGACAGTCTATATGTCCCCTCTCTCCACTGCAACTCTCTTTCATTCTTAGTATCCTCTTTCAGACGTCTATAGCTTTGTGGATAAACAACAATTGCTTGCGATCAATAGAAATTCTTCAGTTAAGTGACAGCAGAGCTCAGAAGCGATGAGGGCATAAAAAATGACAGAAAATCCATAGACAGACTGGAAGACATCAATTTTATTTGTGCCTTAACGTTACTGTACACATAGTCTAGATTCAATTAAGTAGACTTCTTGAGTTGGAGTCTGTCTCATCCGGACATGTTTTCCTGATCCCATATATTTGAAGTGTCAAATGTGTCACAATATGCAGCTAACTGGTTTCAAAGATAGCAGAGCCTCACTGCTGTGTCCCTTAGTGCGCAAGAAGAGGTTCAGTATTATGTTTTAGTTTGTTCTCATGGTGTGGGAGTCTGTCTGTCAAAAATAAAAATCTGCTTTCCCAGATGTTTGCTCCAATAAAGTAATTGGAGATGCCCAGCGCAATTATGTGTCCCACCCTTTGAATTATAACCTGGTCCTTAGATGTAAAACTATAAGCTCTTTATCCAAGCAGCTGTCTGTTTGCTAAATAAAGTGTAAATTGTACCTGTTTCTATATGTTATTGTATATTGTTTTAGTCTTTTGCACTTTCATATGTCTTATGAACAGTTTTTTTTTCTGTTTATTGAATTATGCCAATTCAAACTTCAAGGCAATTTGACCTGGCTATAAGGCTGTATTTGCTTTATCAACCTGGTCATAATGTTATGCTTGATTACATGCATTGTCATAAACATACCCTTTTTGTTGTCCCCATACATTATATTATATAGTTTATGTACATGTCAGGAATGATTGGTTTTAAATTCTCCCCTCTCAGCGCACATGACTGAAGCTCTTCTTGTTCTGTGCTTGGCTTTGCTAAAATGTCACTTTTGATAGATGGATTTCTATCTGCACAGGGATGGGATGAGATATGCTTCCTCATCAATGGTAAACAATAGAGTCAAATTTATTATTTCTGCTGATTATTCATCTTAAAATAGGTTAGAAAACAATCTGAATTGCAAATCAAGAATAATGGCCTTCCAGGGTCTTTAATCGGCAGAGGCTCTGGGCGCTATTCAGAGTTTTGACTAGAGTCACACAGTTGCTGTTTCAAGGCCATTTCCATTTACAACACTTACAAGCATTCAGGTCTCAGGTCTTCAAATAATAAGGCAATCCTCTCCTCACTGTAACTTACTGTGTAAACAGCTGATGTTCACTCAGAAGTGGACGGCCAATGTCCAGTGCCCAAGTTCTTCTCTATAAATCATAGCCCAGATTTTAGATTTAGTTTTACAAGGTAAATTTTTATGACATCAGTTCTAAGTTCTGAGTTTTATTTTTAAAACCCATGGATCCATTGTGGTTGGTGGAGGAAGTGGCGTACCAAACTAAAGACTGGAACTTTGTTTACCTTAAAATTAGCGTATGATACTATGATAGCACACCAGATCAACAGGCCAGACTTGCATTACATCACACTTATAGGAGCTGACTTGCCTTTTATCTGTTGTGATCCAAAGAATTCAGTAAGTTGTAGAGATTGGGAACAAGAAGAGAGAGTCCTCAAACTCAATCCCGCCCTGCAGACAAGTGTGTTGGAAACAGGAGCCCAAGGGTGTAATAACCTATACACCTAAATCTGATATGACAATCCATTTGGGTGTTGTAGCGGGGGGCATGAGTGTGCGGAGGGGGGCAGACCTCTTGACAGTCTGACTCTTCACTGTCAGCTTGAGTTGGCTGGTTCGTATTTCCCTCTGTGTCTCTGCCATAGACGCGCAGCAGATATAAATATCCACAATAGCAGACAGGCAGACCCTCGTGGAGTTGGGTTTCGGTTTATCCTTTCCTTTCATTCTCAAAAACTGCAGCTCAGCTAACTTAGGGCTCAAAGTGTGGAGTTACACAGTGGGGACTGCAGACCGGAGAAGTTTACTTGCTCTGAGGACAGTCCTTGGAAGTTCAACTTAAAGTATCTTGTTTTTTTTAATTATCTTGGCTCACCCTTATGCCATCTTTCTTTCATACAATAGACCTGATATTTGAAAGCACCCACTCATTAAATTCCACTGACAAAGCTGAAATTATGCATTATAAAGACATTCCTTTTGTGAGTACAGTACACGGGCATTTGCAACATTCAAAAAAGTCTCACCTTGACAAGAAAAATCTAACATTTTTTTTCCCTATATAATCACATTTTCACAAAAAAATGTCTTTTTATATGCCAAGATTCCCTACATAATGTATCTCAGAAGAATTAATAGCAATTTGTTTAGCAGAAACATGTCAACAATAAGATGCCCATTAACTTCTACTGCACATAGTATATTTTCACCTTACTGCTATTTTTTTGTGTCTTCATTTTGGGCAAATAATATAAAAATCCAATGCAAAGGTTACTATTATTCATGAACTACAGAATGCTGGAGGTGGTAACTCTTCACCAGAAAAGTTACAATGTGCACTATTAAATTATTAGAACATTGTTAAACTTAAGTTATAACATGGAGTCAGTTCCTATTTTATGCTGTTCTGTAGAATATTGAGACATATAAAATAAGTCTCTGCTTTTGTGTTCCCAGCGGCTTCTCTTCCCACATCCTTATATTGCATAAACACACAGCTTTGAGGGAAATTCATTCTGGCTACATTCATTCATTACTCTGAACAGTATCCAGACAGCAGATCAATACAACGCCGCACATATGAGCTCATACATTTTCTTGCATTCATCCACACTGAGGCTGGAGTTTCCTGATTTGCTCGGCTGTGGTTGCCGTGCAGAAGGTGTGGTGAACTGTGCACAACCCTTTCCCAATGACAGCGGGCCATTCCTCTACGCCCCGCTATCTCTCTCCCCCCGCGTCGCCCCTGCCCCACCCCTTCGCAGGAGGGCGTTTGTGATTGATTGATGTATACCGGTGTGGATAGTGACATAAATATTAATCAAGTTCCACGGGCAGACCACAAGCTTTGCCCCAACTCCCAGAGAGAAGAGAAGAGAGGAGAGGGAGGATAGGAGGGTTCATAATTCTGCACTGTGGTCGTTTTCTGTTCAACGGGCCATACGATTGCGGGCCTATT
>JACN01112522.1:0-11038 GCA_000787155.1 Scartelaos histophorus
GACGACTGAGGGATTTTTCTCACATTACTATACAATGGAACATGACAGGAAATCTCCATGGAGACGAGCGAAAGTAACATGGTGCAACTTTAAATCTAGTTTTGACCTTGTTGTAGAAGTTTTTGTTTTTGAGTGATTTGTATGAAGTAAGTACAAAGACGTATATTAATGATAGTGAGAGAACTTGGTCATGTACAGGTTAGATCTGTATTTATGTGATCTATTTCTCCAACATCCTCTTGTTTAATCTCAAACAAGTTCCATTTCAATTTGCGCAAACCCTGTGCTTGTAAATAAAAACATATTTGGCATTTCTGTACTGTAAGGGCAAAATAATTACTGTAACTTGAAAGCGCAGTCCCCACGAGGCTTCGCTAACGCACTTCTGCAGATTAGTCAATAAAAGTGTAAAAAGAAGTGGAAAGCATTTTACAAAGCCTGACTATGGCTCCTTTAGGACATTCAAACGGACTATATTGGTCCCTCGACTATCTGCGAGGACATTTTGGCGCTCGTGTCGGCTCTCATTATTGTCGCATTGAAACCAGTTTCCAGCGACAGTTTTTAAAGTCGAACTGTCTTCTTCTCGCCGTCTCGCTCAGATTGGTAGAGAAAGCTTAAAGTTGTGGGCAGAGCAGCTGGCAAATCAAACCTGTTACCTTGGTTATAAGCATGTCCTCACCTCCTATAGGTTTTCTTTCTTTTTTTTCTCGTCTGAATGCCTGAAACCACTTACCGGCGACGTATGACAGGATAATACAGCCCCAACTTGGACTCATTAATATTTGGCGTTGTCAGCACCCACATAAGAGGCAATGCTTCGTACGAAATCAGGGGGAAAGCGAAGAGGAGCGGCTGCGAGTTCCCATAAAGCTTTTAAAATTGACCCTAAAATTGCAGAGTCTGTAAGAGGACTGCTATTTCTCCATTAGGGACGTTCAAAGTAATGTCTCAAGTGTCAGTGTTAATATAATGCCAGGGCTTTCAGTGAAAAAGTCAGCTGCTTTGGGTAAATATCATTAAAATGCTCAATATTGTATCCAAGCAGACGTGAGTTATGGCGTAGATCTGCTGCTCTGTGTGCTTCAGATTTTTATGTTTTCTAAGGGGAAAAAATGACCTATAATAGATTGAATTGAGCCGAGTAGAAAATTAAAGAAAGATATTAGTCAGTTTTGTTAGCAATTCTTTTTAAAAGCTTGGCGGGGGACGGTTTTGAGATCTGTCTCTTTTGTTGTAATGTAATAATGTCTCTGATTACATCAAAACAACAGCATCAGAACAAAGCCGGGCAGCGTGACAATAATTATTTTTTCTCATTACAATTTTCCATTTCATTTTTTTCTTTTTATAAACAAATAATGCTTTCAAATAATTTCCTGCACATAAACAAATACAGATTTTGAATCAGTGTTAAAATGCCTAAACTCCAAACCAGATGCAGTTATTGATAGATTATTGGCTCTAGACTTTTGTTTTAAACAGACCCAGTATCGTTGCCGATTAGAAATGCTAGAATCTCAAATTCAGATTTGATTATTTGTACAGCCTTATGCCAAACAGTTGGCAGTATAAGGCCACAATAACAAATTTTGGAGTGGGATATATTAGTAAATATAGACGATAAACGATAATATTGAAATTTATTTGTCACTGACCTAAGAGGAGATTTAAACCATAAAAACTAATCTACAATATAAAAAACAACAATCTACAATAAATAAATAGCAGAATGAAGTTTTCTAGTGCAGCGTCCGCCACCCGCCTGTCTCTATGGAGATGTTATTGCTTTGCCTGAAATGTTCCATGTTATGTCTTTAAACATTTCCATCTCACATATACCGTATTTTTCGGGCTATAAAGTGCACCGGATTATAAGGTGCAGTATCAAATAATATGTCAGTTGTGTCATTGTCCACACATAAGGAGCATCGGATTATAAGGCGCAATAAGAGAAACAAAACGTGTGTCGGATAAATTGAACTTTATTCAGGTCATTTACAATTACTCTCAGTTGTAGCTAACACAAAAATACAAGTTTAACAGTTGGTGATTTGGGCATCAAACATGCCCGGATCCCTCTCAACATTGTTCAGTTTTAACACTAAAATACAAAACCTGAAATCTGCATGGTAATCGTGGCATTTTGGGTCCTTGTACAGCACACGGCAGAACTACCGGTATGTTGCAGTCGCCCTATATGTCGCCAACATATTACTCCTCCTGACTCGCCCACTAATACGTTATTTTAGACTAATGGACAACATCAAATCGGTTTGAGGTTAAACACAAACAAAGGTCATACATAAGGCCACTGGATTATAAGGCCACTGTTGATTTTTGAGAAAATGTCATGATTTTACATGCACCTTATAGTCAAAAAAATACGGTATTCATTATACATCTGTACTGTGGAACATTCTAGACAAAGTACTAACATTTGGATGGAGACAAGCAGGTGTCAGACTCTCCACTAGAAATGTTACACCTTTATGTATGTGTATGTGTGTGTAATGAGTCAAGTTATGAATTAAACTCTTTTAGGCTTAAATCAACTAATAAAAAGTACCAGAAAATGTTAAATCGAAAAACTAGTGCAAGAAAAAAGGACATACGATAAATATTGGCTCCCAAAAAATATTATGCAGACTTTCATATTTTGAAGGATAAGTTGTTATAGTATTTATTTTGACTAGGGAGTACATGAGTAATCTTTCATTTAACTGTATTCTCACTTCGACATAATTTCGAAGCAACTCTCCTCGCTCAGATCTGAGTCATCGAACATTTTCTTCCACTTTCCGTTGTTATTGAAAGAATGCAGAGCCGTATTTCCCTGTTTTCTCTTTATCTCGTGTTCGGGCCCACACCGACTCATTAGCGACAACACAATTTGCCGAGCCGAGGCAGTCATGTGAAGAGGGGAGGTTCAGACCGATGGGCTGTGTCGTCTCACATTATCCCTCACCGCCGTGATTAGAGAGCGACGCCCGCCCGAAATTCCTAATGATTGTAATGTGCATCTTGATGAGGGACCGGTGTGGGGTTTGCCATGTGTGCGGAAGAATAGACGAGGAAACGCAGGAACTTTTATCATCTAGAGTATTTCATATTTAAATGGACACTGTTGCTTATGTAACATTTGCAATTCCACCTTTCAGGGCTCATGTTACGTCATTTTCTGATCTGTGTTATAATGTTTCCTCATCAAAAGCGCAAAATCTGCATATTCTGAGTTCTTCTCTTGGACAGAAAACACTCTTTATGTCATGTGGTAATACAGGAAGTGCTCCATTGTGTTTTTAAACTCCGCACACCTTCACTAAAATCATTTGGATAATTTCAGACCTGGTATTGCTGATCTCTACTAAATACAAGAATGAAAACTTTGCACATTAGTTCCTTAAAACGAGTATGTTAGGGGAGCGTAGGGAAAAATCCTGCACACTGTTTTACTTGCAAAATGTGAACATTTATTAGGACTTGCTACATTTCTGCACTAGGCCTTCATCAGACAAATAGCACGTTTTGCAAGTAAGACGGTTTTTCTCTCTGATTTCTACTAAACAAAAGGTAAAAAGTAACTGTTAACTTGAAAACTACACCTTCCCATTTTGAGATTTGGAGACAAACTAATAATAAAGGCTAATAATAAAACAAAGTATATTTTTGGTGAAGTAACAACATTTTAAAGCTCACAAGAATCCATTTTGACCTTTAAATACGCAAATTTAAAGGTAACAATTAATAACACTTTATATAATTTCACTTAAACAACAAAAAACATGAAAATTAAAAATAATGGAATCTTAAAACATGAAGGATAAGTGGGATTTTAGCATTGTAAGAAGGAAAACTCTTCTTTTGCTATGTTTGCTACAAAATACATAAAAGCAGCTGTAGAAAGAAGTAAAGAATCTATTATTTAAGATGTTTATAATAGCAGAAAGAAACAAATCTGCAAAGTTACACTGAAAACCACACATTTAGAAAGTTTATCATAGATTTCAATTAAAAACTCTTCATCTGGGGGTAGTTTTGTGCAAGCTCTCAGCACCAGCCCGTCAAGAGTTGTGCGTGAGTGAGCTGGTGTGATGTCTGCTGATTAATATTTTAAATGAAGCCACTTTCCTTCCGAGAGCTCGTCCTCAAAGCGCCGCACCTCTCGCCTTTAATTAATTGAGTTGCGATAAAACTGCCTTCAATGAAAGCCCCGTCACGCTCCTCTTGGCACCAGGTCACTGTGAACTTCATTTTCCTCATATTTATATTACGAAATGTCCTATTCTTATTGATTTTGTAGTTTAATGACCATTGGCAACCGCAGTTCGGTCTAACCCTGGGCAGCTGTGACTATAAGTAGCTAACTGCTTCTACTGTATAAAGAGACAGTTATTGCAATAGTAAAATATAAATAGGGAACACTTTACAGACCTTTCACATTAACAAAAAAGCAAAAACAAAAAAAAAACGCATACTGTGATAAACCAATACAATTAAAATAAAGTAAGATTATCTGAGTAAATCATTAATACAGCAGAATGGACCAATCATTTTTAGTGACTTTTTCATTCCTCTACAGCTCAAATCTTACTGCATTACATACCGTATTTTTGGGGCTATAAAGTGCACCGGATTATAAGGCGCAGTATCAAATAATATGTCAGTTGTGTCATTGTCCACACATAAGGAGCATCGGATTATAAGGCGCAATAAGAGAAACAAAACGTGTGTCGGATAAATCGAACTTTATTCAGGTCATTTACAATAACTCTCAGTTGTAGCTAACACAAAAATACAAGTTTAACAGTTCAAACACATCAAACATGCCCGGATCCCTCTCAACATTGTTCAGTTTTAACACAAAAATCACACAAAAACCTGAAATCTGCATGGCAATGGTGGCATTTTGGGTCCTTGTACAGCACACGGCAGAACTACCGGTATGTTGCACAGTCGCCCTATATGTCGCCAACATATTACTCCTCCTGACTCGCCCACTAATACGTTATTAGCCGTAATGTTACAACATCAAATCGGTTGGAGGTTAAACACAACTAAAGGTCAAACATAAGGTCACTGGATTATAAGGCCACTGTGTTAAACACATAAAGGTCAAACATAAGGTCACTGGATTATAAGGCCACTGTTGTTTTTTGAGAAAATGTCATGATTTTAGATGCACCTTATAGTCCCAAAAATACGGTAAATATAGCAGTAACCTCCCCACTATAAGTACACGATAAGTACTCCAAGGTCTCTGAGGTCCAAAACATATTGTTCCAGTTTCTGTATATTGAAGTTGCTGTAGTAATTATCGTGACAGGCCTAGAAATTAATTCCCTGCTTTTGACCCATCTTTAAACCATTGCAGCTTAGGCAATCTGTCAGGAGCAGTGAGTTACTGCAGCACTGCGCTTCGGGGACCCTTCTCCAGATTTTGAGCTTGGCTTGGTTGGGACTAACTACCTTAGCTGGAAAATTTCACCTGTTTTGGGTTGACACGCGTTGAAACACACAAACTCTGCAGAAAAAGGACTCTTCTTTCTGTAAAGCGTGAGTACAAGCCGCAATATGTAAAGAGTTATGCCAAGTTTGGTAATTTGTTACACTTTTTGATTCATTTTCACTTTCGCTCTGCCAAAATCGTACATCAAAACATACCGCTGCAAAATCCATCATTGTTGCTTGTCATTCTAACGCTGCGCAGCCCTTCTCCAATATACATCAGGCCTGTGGAAACCATCAGGGGAGCGTCGTCCATATGATTTTGTACTTTAGATTCTGATCCTGAGCAGAGAGCTACTGAGCAGATAAAATGACATCGCTGGTGTGAAGCCGTAGCCGTAAAATCCGTGTGAACCGTTCGCAGGCGGCCATTTTGAGGTCGAGGGACGGCGTGCGGTGCGGGATCATCCGCGGGGAACCGGTTCACTTTCTCTTACGGGGTCTGCTCTTGTTTAAGCGATTCATTAAATAATATTGGCGACCCGAGGAGGGGTTTTGGAGGAGGAAACCAAACCCGCAGGCATCCCCACCACCGCATTCCCATCCACCAGCGACATTAAAAGATGAGAAAGAAAAGAGGCATGCGTCGCCCACTTTCCCTCACTTCTGAAACACGCTCGGATCTTCAGACGTATATTTAACGGGAACATGCGATCCAGAAGTCAACCTATTGGCGTGTTTTGTCTCTCATCCAGGGTTAAGTCGCATCTTTTAAAGTCCATTTATGTATTAGATGCATGCAAACGGCCCCGGTGATAAAGTGCCAATGTAGCTACCAGTTTGAAGCTTGTAATCTCTTTGTAACCCAATCTGAATGAGGGGCTTTTGGGCACAAACGCTCAGTCGCTTCAGCCTCTGGAGATTGTGGTCTGCATTCCTCCTGTCATACACACAAGCTGTCTAAATAAATGCTACGCCCTGTCTCTTTATTCTGGTGGCGGTTTGTGTTTCGGGGGGTTGTCTTTGCGCCAACATGCTACACACACTTATCAACGCGCTCCGAGCGGCAACAGTAGCTACAGGCGATTCTATTCAATCACGAATTGGGTTTATGCGATGCTACAATTGAATAAAACAAGACAATTAGACAATTCAGTCTGGTATTAGATTGGTTAGATGTTCCCGACAAGGTAATTTAGCTAATTTAGCAATCAACAAGAGAAACAAGGGGAATTGGAGCTCTATTATTTTTAATTGAGATAATAAATAGCAAATATAACAACACAACTTCTGGTTGCAAAATTGAGTGCTGCAAATGAGAATACATATATTTTAATTTACTCTACTCCTGGCCAGAAATTTACTTGCAGTTTTCACTATTATAGTTTCTCCGTTATCTGTTGTAGTGTTTGGCACATTTCGCAAAGCATCTCAAATGTAGTAGTGTAATTAAGTAATTAAGAAGTTCTAGCCATACAATTTGACACCACATGATTTGATATGAGTCCTAGACCATGAGGATCTATACTTATTGACTCTCTATGACTCTATGAAGTATTAGCAGAATTTTCTTTATAAAAATGCAGGGTTTTGTTCTTTGCAGAGGACATTCTACTATTATATCTCTATGGCTCTATGAAGTATTAGCAGAATTAGAGGACTTTCTACTGTTGAAATAATTCCTTTGTGATGTGAGAATTGTGCCAACTCAATCGAAATAATGCCTTTGTGATGTGAGAATTGTGCCAACTCAAATTACAGCTTAAATCAGGCTGTAATACATTATGCAGCTCTACCATGGGCACCAGACCTGCTAACAGACATTAGTGTCTTCAAACAGGTTGGTGCCGTGTGTTTATGCCTGAGCAGCAGTCGGGAGCTTTCAGTTGGTGCTTATGGAGGGATCAGATGTGCAGTGTGTGAGACTGTAGCCCGGGTCAGTCAAGCCCCAGACATCTGCTGCAGCACAGGTCTCCAACACTTAAAGCTGTCAGCGCTTTTCTATAAGACCTCCACACTGAAATACACGAGATCGACATCAACATGTTTAGTGAAGCTGCAGATACTCACATCTTTTGTTTAAACCATAGACCGTATATATGAATGGACATAGCTAACACGTTAGCCGTCGCGTGCCAAACAGGAAGTGCTCCAGGAGGCTCTTCCGGCTCCTTCTGACTCTGGCTCCCATTGACTTACATTAGGATCTTGTCGCTCGTCTCTCTGTACCTGCTGCTGTGATCCTCTTCATCTTGGTCTTAAAATGTTCTTATTAACCCGCTCTACATGATCCAGATTTTTTTTTTTTTCGCCATTTTGCTTTTGTTCTATACTTTTTTATACAGTCTATGGTTTAAACATTCGTTTTGTGAACATGTCACCTCCCCACAGATTGACCTGTTACTTTTCCTGGTGACATCCCCTGCATATCTCCACGGAGATGCATAAGTTTAATGCCACATAGTGGAACATTCAAGTAAAAGCATAAACATCTCTCTGGAGACATTTGTGTGATTCGCCCTCCCCCAAAGATGTTACATAGTCCAACTTTGTTTAACTTGGCTAAAACCTTGACTGGAGCTTTTTTAACCTTCCTAATCAGAATCAAAGCTCAGACTTTGCTCCAAAAGACAAAAAGAGTGAGTTTGGCTAAATTAATTTAAAACCATAGCACAGTCTTTGTCTGAGAACCACTATACAAAACTGTTTTTATGTTTTTGTCATCTAAAACTCTCCCAAAACTTGCATAGATTTACCTCCCAACTATAATTCCATAGATTCATAGGGAGCTATAGTGTTTTCCCCTGCACGATATTTGGGTTTATAAAACACCAAGTTTGAGCAGCCCACCCCTCACTGTGCCCCTTCATGTTTACTGGGCACGTTACTTGGATGTTGGATTTGTCCTATTTGCTTGTAAATCTCTCTGTATTAGGCCTGTTCTTAGCACTTATTGTGTGGTCTCCAACTGCACCATCTCCGAGACTCCACCCTGAACTCCTAAAGCCAAAACATGTCACAAACGCAAGAGGCTTGACAGGAAAGCGTTTCATTTCATCAGCAATAATTACGCTGTGTTTAAGAGAAGACCTTCATCCCTCACATAATGAAATAATGACGCCTAAACGCAGCCATCCAAGAGACACCAATTTGATTTTTTACAGATGTTTAAAAAAGCGACTTGATAATTGTCTTGAATGAATTGGGGAAAGTACCATCCAATTATCGCTTCGCAACAGTTCCCTTTTGTGTTGAGAAAGTTATATCGGTAAAAAGTTCATTCCCTGAAGAGGATTTGGTGTCACGTCGATGAGATGTCGCCCTAAAAGATAATGCGTGATGATTATTATGGTTTTGCCATGAACTTTTCTTGAATTTGGTTACTCAGTGCTGCAGTTTGCTTCACACTGAACCATGAGCAAATGTAGAAACGTAAAGGTGCATTAGCTTTTTGGAATTGCATATATTAATAGAAAGATTTGCCACTTACAGAATACAAAGGTTAGTAGTTCAATGCCCTTGCACCTGCCACTAATACAGTTCCTCACCAATTCCTCTGGTTTCAGATAATATTGCAAAACTCAAGAAGATGGAATAGACATGGGGGACAGGTTGTCAAAAGTATAAAAAAATCAGACTAATATTGAAACTAGACACTAATTTGAGGAAGTATCAAGACTTTATGATGAGATTATATTATATTTATATCCTATTTATATTATGAGAAAGGAGCATGTTTCATTTTCATTGTGGTATTGTAATCAGTATCAGGTATTGAGTAGATTCCTTAGTATTGAAATTTAGTTTGAAATGTTAATATTGTGAAAACACTTGTACCGGTAGAGTTAATACTATTGTTACTTTACAGATTTAATCATATTTTTCTTTTATGTGACAGTTTTCTTTCAGACTCACTCACACGCTGCATTCAGACATGGGCACGGTGGGTGAAGTGCCTTGCTCAAGGACACTGTTGCCCCACTCTTGCAGCTGTTACTTTGTGGGCTCCCATCCAAGCAGTACCCAGGCCCAACCCTGCTTAGCTTTCAAGATCAGAGGAGATGGCACATTCTCAAGGTGGCATGAATGAGCGGTGAAAGGGCTAGAGAGCATTTTCTTAGATTGATTTCTGTCATTTTTCATCGGCTAAAGAGCTGAATAAAGGTCTTACATTACTACAAAGAAATATGTAAGCAAACATGTAAGTAAACTACATTATAAGATACTGCAGATGAGAAAATAGCAGAATATGGGCCCTTTAGTATTATATATCTCTTGAAGAATAATAATTATCCATTTACACAAGCGTTTTAACAGAATTACAAAGCTACATGTCAAAGCAGAGTGACTTTGGTTTCACAGCCATGAGTTAATAAACTTTTACACTTGAGAACGAGTAAAACAATAAAGGTTCTTGCTGGTGGGGAAAGTTGTGTCTGCAGAACTTTACATATGTTAATAATTGGTCTGGGTCTGGGATGGAAATCACATTCATCTACGTAAAGACAGATTGACAGACTTTTTTTCTTCACGATAGACATTTCCATCACAGTGTTCTTCAAATTACGAACAGGAATTTATGTCTTCAGCTTTCTGGGTCATTAGTGATGCACACAAAGCTTTTAGTTGAGTATATTTCTTTCAAAGACTCCTCCAAAGCGTTTTCTTACCTTGGACACTTCACCAACCCATTCCTGTGCCGCGCCACATGGGCAGCCAAAAAAACTCCCATTGACCCGATTCCATTTCTTGTCATCGAGTCTCATTAAAGTCTTCACTGTCGGGGCCCCGCAAGCATCTGGGTTTTAAAAATAGGAGCCAAAATTGCCTTGTTGTATCTCAATTTGCACTGTTTATTTATTCCATGTAGGCTGTTGAGGCATTTTCTTGAGTGGCTTTTGTCCCATTATGCATGTTTGCACGTTGTTGGTGAAAATACCCAGATGAATCAAGCCCAGATGTGGGATTTGAAGTGCCAGAGGTATAGAACTTGGCAATGGGCACCTTGGTTACATCTTCAGCCTAAGTAAATACAAGTTTAAGGCATATCACTGATTTCTCCCTCTCCAGCCAGAATCAACAGTCATGAAGCACAATATCTAGCAATTACCGTCCAGAAATTAATTTGATCATAACTTCAGACTGGAAACATAAAACCATAATGGGGTTGAGTTTTGAATGTGGGTGTTAATGACTTGTACCAGATGCCTGTTCAAAGATAAGTTCCACTCTCCCAAAAGTACAAGTTTCAACACTTCATCTGTGATGTGCCAATCAAAATGCGCACAACTTTTGAATTGAATGTATGTATAAGGTGAAATGGTTGACTAAAGATTGGATCCGTCTTTCCTCTTTCCCATGAATCGAATAGTAAATCTTCTTTGGCCCATATTTGTGTAACCCTAGAGGTGTTGGGTAACGACAATTTTCCAAGTCGTGACTTATTTCACATTGTAGCGTATTTAAAGTTGGCCTAAAAAGACAATGTATTAAGCTTTGTGACTCCAGACTGTGTTTATACGATCCATAATTGTTTTAAGGGATTTTTTTTAACCAGCTAAAATTAGAACAAGTCTGGTGATGATTTATG
>KN496056.1:0-12705 GCA_000787155.1 Scartelaos histophorus
GTTGTAAAGCTGAGTTTATTTATGCAACGGATTTAAATTAATAATCCGATGCTTGTTTTAAAACTTGTTTGTAGAGTGTAAAAAAAGTTCTTATGAAGTATGATTGGGCCTTGCTGACTTTATTTTTGAAAAGTTTTGACTTGTTATGTCCTATATTTCACACTTGATCACACACGTGACAGACCTGTCACACACGTCACACACACATTATGTTCTCGTACACTGTTAGTTTTGGTTATACACATACATTTCTATTATAGTTTGTTAAAGTACCAATTGATGTAGTGTTTAAAATATGTTTCATTATTTTGTCCTCTCAAAGTTCACAGAGTTTTGCACTAGTTAAGATAACTTTCATTTCAATCCATTTTTGTGAGTCACACACGTGACACACACACTTGCCTCAGTATCTCTAGAAAACATATGAAAAAGCTAAACTACTTATATCTGCTGATAGAGCTAACCTCAGATAAAATGAATATCCTATAATTTAAGATTTCCATTAATGCCTCAGCTTGAAGCCGGGAAGAACAACATAATAGTGTGAATGTCACACACGTGACGGGAGAATCGCCCTGAAGTAACAGGGGAGCAGTAGAGAGGATTGCATAATACTGGTGTATAAGGAAGCAGAAGGTGTGGGGAGACAGAGAGGGCACAGAGCTTGCGGAGGATGTGGAATCTATGTTGGGAAGGTTTATGTATGTCACTGACATGGTGTCCATGAAGTTAAGTTTATCGTCTTTTGTGCAAATCCAAGATATTTAAAGTGACATGTTCTACTGTTTTGTTGTGAATGATGCTAGGTACCAGGTAGAGGTATGTGGTGATGGGTGTGGGGCTGATGCAGTCATTGGTGTAGAGCAGCGGTCCCCAACCCCCGGGCCGTGGACTGGTACCGGTCCGTGGGGCATTTGGTACCGGGCCGCACAGAAAATTTTGAAAAATGACCCGATTCTCTGTTACATCCGTCTATGTCACTCTTGACGCAGGACAAGGCGCTCTTCTCGGTCATGTGACAGGTCACCGCTAAAATGAAACCCAGGAGCTAGCAAAAGGAATTAAAAACTAACGTCTTTGGAAAGTTTCTTTGCAAAGGGGAAAAGGCCCAGCCAGGAGACAGAAGAGGAGCCTACGACTTCCAAGAAAAAGAAAGCTACATTTAATAGACAATATCATTAGTCCTACTTAAAATACGGATTTATCCCAACAGGAGGACGTTACTCACATCATGATTCGTGTTTATTATTATGTTTAGAAAATACCACAGTTTTCATGCAGGTCATATCATATTTTGTTGTATTTATCCGCCACACCTTAAACGCCGGTCCGTGAAAATGTTGTCTGACATTAAACTGGTCCGTGAGCTACACCGCTGGTGTAGAGGATGTACAGAAATGAGGTGAACACACACCCCTCTGGTATTCTGGCCTACAAAGGCAAAAGACCTTAACTCCCCAGAGAAAAACAAGTAAAATGACTTCAAATTTCTGTTTTGTCCAGACCAAAATATAATGGGTAGGGCTCCCAAAATTTGACATTTAGAAATAATGAAAAAAATATTTGTATGCAATAATATTGACCTCAAAATTGACCTTTAACCCTTACTTGGCAGTTACTGTAGTCTGCCTTTGTAGTAAGTGCCAAAAATAAGGAGTCATGCACTCCCTTTTTCTCCTTGTTTTTGGAACATGATACAAAGGCAGACCACAGTAACTGCCAAATAAGGGTCAAAGGTCAATTTTTCATGATATTTATTCACATGGTAAACTGGGTCTAAAAAACCCCAAAATGACATTCACTCACTTTTGACCAAACATGATGTTACAGCGAGGAATGGAGTCAAGTTGAGAATATGGAGTTCTTGGTCATATGGTGCCATTGTATTAAAAGCAGAGTTGAAGTCAACGTTGATGAACAGGATGGATGCTGAGGTGCCAGGCAACACGAGATGCTGTAGGAGGGGGTGGAGGAGAGAGCCCACAGCATCCTCCGTTCCTTACCTGGCCCTGTACATGAACTGATACAAGTCCAGCAGAGGTCCGACAACTGGTGGGATGGAGGGGAACACTAGCTTTTCCAAGTACTTCAGTATAATGGAGCTAAGTGCAATGGGTCTGTAGTGATTTGGCACAGGTGGATGGGGCTTTTTGGGAACTGGGATGATGGTGGAGGTTTTCCAGGCTGTAGGAGTGTGTGCTGACCTGAGGGAATCCCAAATGCTCAGGTAGAGGATTGGGGACAGCTCCATAGCACACAGTTTCACCACCTTTGTGGAGATGCCATCTGGGCCCACAGCCTTGCCCACTTTCACCTGCTCAGTTGCTGGTGTACATCCTCCACTGTGAATGGAGATGGGGGTGTCTGGGAGGGACTGACCATGTCAAAGTGTGTAAAAGGAATTTAGATAGTCATGGCCAAATGCTGCATTGTGCCCAGTACTTGATGCTTGACCTGTGAGGACCTTAACTTTCTGAAAAAACTTGTCCTGTGTTCATACTGCTGAACTCCTGCTCGACCTTATCTTTATACCTGAGTTTGACTTTTGTTATGTTAGTTTGTTTACTATAATGACAGTGTCCCAGTCCTCACACCCAAAGGCCTTAAGTCCTTCTTTCATGCCCTTTTTAATGTGAGATGTGATTCAGGCATTGGAATTAGTCGTTCTTAAATGTCCAAGGGTAGTTTTTAAATGTCTAGTGTCCAAGTGATTACTCCAAGTCTTGAAAAATCTCCCAGTCAGTACACAAAAGGGAGCCTTGCAGTTGTGTAATTGTATCCCCCAACCAAATGCACTTGGCATGCAGCAAGTCCATTTTGTTCCGCAGGGAGTGAACGTGAACACCTCTCCTGCTTCCCTTTCTTGGCTGGAGTTGGGGTGGTAGATTAACTGTTGGCTTCTGGAGGCTTGGTGAGGAAGAGCAGAGTCGGAGGAGCTCATCACGGCTTTAGGTAAGTGGAACATAGACGCTTATCCTTGGATATAAGGCCCCACAATTATCCAGGAGCCAGGTTTCATTCAACTGTGCTAGTGATTTAATTTGACATGTTTTTAAAGTAAGATTTTGTTCATAGTGCACTTTGTAAACAACTCCATGAGTGTTAAAATTTGAGAGACTGAAATATGAACTGATAAACTAAAACAAGAATCCCATGCATCTCGGTACAAGATTTCTCTATATGAGACAGGATTTTTTTTTCCTTCACAAAGGACATTGTATTAGCTAAATAAATGCAGCTGTTGCAATTTGAGAATTTTGTGACAGCTAAAATTGTGATTTATTTTGCGATTTAGAGATTAGAGTTGCCTGTTATAAATGAAAGGAAAAATTCAATACTGAATGTGCTGTAAGTCAGTTGTCCTGAGAAGTTTATTCTTGAGCTAAATTGTAGACAAATTTACAAAAGTAACAACAAAACCACAAGCACAAAAATAATAGAGCTGAAAGATTACAGGGCAAGTTATTTTTTACTTAGTTTTTTAAGTTTCCTTATAACAATAAAATACAACTGCAAATGGTGTGGTAAATGGCCACATTTTTATATAGTGCTTTTCCACCTTCAGTTCTCAAAGCACTTGACAAGGAACCACTCACCCATTCATACACCAGTGTACGCAGACACTTGGGGCGAGGGGGATTAAATGTCTTGCCCAAGGACACAATGACAGCATTAATTTGTGGAAGCTTAAATTACACTGCCAACCTATGTTTTTTTGTTTTGTTTTTTTTTTTATATCAAAAATGGGACCTAAACCACCAACATTCTGACTAAGCTGCTTTTGCCTCTGTATTTTATTTTGTAGTAGTACAGTATTTTACTTTGTAGTAGATCATTATTGCTCACCTTCATCTTCTACAAATGAAAATGCACATTTAAAATTGCATAAAGGTTAGTTTACAGGGCCCATATTATGCTATCTTCTGATCTGATGTTTAACACACATATCCTCCATATTTAGGAACAGAAAACAGTCTGTTCCACCTTGTGATGTCATGTGGTAATACACCAAGTGCTCCACTATGATTTTAAACTCCATGCACCTTCACTAAAATCATTTATATAATTTCAACCCTGGAATCTCTGCTCAACAAAAACCAAAAGGTAGCTGCCAATTTCAGAACTACTACACCTTCCCTTCACTCCCTGCACTAAGTCACTCCCCCTTCAGAGCACTATTACAGCACAATCAGTGTGCATTCCTTTAATGAAACTACTGCACATTGCATATGGTTTGTGAAGTTGTAGTGCATTGTTTTGTTTTTGTGTTTGTAAAGTTAAGGACATCTGTTGTGTAGGAGTGTGTGCGATGTAGGTTTGTGTGTCTTCTTATAGTTAAAAATTAGGAGGCTTTGAATAGGACCTGGGGATCACTAAATTACTCCAACGTACATGGATGATCTAAAACCTCTTCAGACATATTTTTGATAAGGGATCAAAGTTCTGCACGGTGCTAACAAGCTCCAAAAAGTCCCATTACACATATTACCCCCTCTTCAGAAGATAATGCCATCAAATATTCACTTTCAGTTCCAGGTAAAATCTTCGGCTTTTCTCCCACATGTACCAACCCTGTCCCAAGACACCATTATGTGCACTTCACTCCATATAACAGTGACGTCAGCAGCCCTTACACATGTCCCCACTGCATTTCTGCTATCAGCAAGTCTTCACTATAGATTTTGTTAAGGCATTTTTCTTTGTCCCATGAGATTTCTACACCTGGACGCACATGTTTTACTGAAGAAAAACTGCAAATAGATGAATAGTCTGATGAATAAAAGTATAGATTGAACAACTCTGATTTGCCATTGTGGTAACGGGCAAATGACATAACACATTGGTTATGTAAAAGCATGGCAGCGGGTTATTAGAAGCTGAGAGGAGACATCATTGCTACTGTATATGTTCAGTGAGCTAGCGGCTGCGACATGTGACACGACTGAAAGACCGCGGCTTCTTCAGGGATTAGGCTTGTTTGTACAAAGAGATACAACTGACATAACCAGAGATTTAGGTTTGCCTGACAATGCGTGTAACACCGACTTTTGTCCATGTATTTGAGTGAAACGTGTCCTGTTCTTGCACAAGTACATTGTATAAGCGTAGAAATGAGACTGTTGTGTGGTGTCTACATGGTATTACAAAGCACTTTATCCTCTGAAAACTGGGAAGTGCGCTATTAGCCTTTTACCGTGAAAGCAAAACTTGAATGTGGTGTTCTACTTTGGGGATATATATATATAAAAATACTACCTGTAACACCTGTAGGTTTTTTATTGTGACAGGAACATTCCAGGTGAAGCGACAACATCTTCATGAAGATAAACTGTTCACTAGAGAAGTCACACATCATCAGTCTGGAACAACTCTCAGTGAGTGCGTATACATGCATCAGTATACATGCATCGGTATACATGCATCACTATACATGCACATCAGTATACATGCACATCAGTATACATGCATCAGTATACATGCATCAGTATACATGCACATCAGTACCCCGGTTATGATCTACATCTACATTTAGTCATGTCAGTGCATCCATACAGTCATACAGTGATATGAGTATCCCGGTTTCTCATGTGCATGTATCCTGAATACAGCCATAACTGGGATATGGCTAATAACTGGAATACTGATGTGCATGTATACGCACTCAATGAAAGAGATTGAAAATCACAGTTCATCATGATGACTCTATGAAAAAGCAGAAAATTGTTGTTACATCTAATTGAGAGAAAAGTGCAGATATCGTCCGCATTGACGTTAAAATAAGATGAAATGCGCCTGTCGGCTTCACCGTGTTTGTTCTGGTTTGTTTGTGTGGCTCCTGCACTGAATCCATCTGGACATGTAAGGTTAACACAGTGCACCTTTTAATAACTGAAACTCAGTATAAAGAATTTACTGAAAAGATTATCTAACATATTATCTAATGCTTTAAATTCTGCTAAAGCCAGTTGAGGTCAGATTAAAAGGAAAGTGAAAGAAAAAAAAAAGAAGTAAACTACACAAATGAATGAATAAATAAACAAATACATAAATAGCAATAGAAAAACTAGACAATTTTTTTTTGAGTGAAGGTTTTTTGCAGCTCATACAAATACATTAATAAATATAAATAAATACAAATAGCTATGCAAAGGTATTGTTAAAAAATACACCTTCTCCCTTGACGTAAGCCACTAAATCAAATTGCACTTGTGTTTGTTTACAGTCTCAGACACGTGGACCCGGCCTGCACCAAAACACCATCATGATCTCGCATTACAACCCCTGTGACGTGCTTCTGCTATAGCTTACTGAAAGTAGCGCGTCCGCTATCAGTACATCTTGTTGTCCAACTGCACTGCAAATTACGGTAAGTTCAGTGTGTCCCCCTTCATTAGCATACACTACATCTTGCGTGTGTCGCCTTCTTAAAACAGAACAAGGTGCACTGTACAAAGGCCATGACGACGCACATGCCGATTGCTGATAAGGAATGGCCCGAGCTCCTAACAACGTTTCATAAATTAGCTTGCTTCCTGCCTTATCTGTTCATTGTTGGGAAGTCCACTAGAAAGCTACTCGTGCAGGATAAAAATATGAGCGCTGTTCGTTTTTATAAGCATGGGAATGATTGGATGGGCAGATACAAGCAGACGTGATTGCAGCCCCCAAGTACAGCGGAGGGGAAGAACAAGGGAGCAGGAGAGGGAGGGCGTGGAAGCGTAGAGTGAAGGAGTTGAAGGGCAAAGAGAGGCAAGAGGAAAAATGCAGTGATGAGGCTCAATCTCGAGTAATGGCAGGATGCACTCGGCGCCCGGTTAATTTTGCCGACATTGTGAGAGGAGGCAGTGCTGGTTGGAATTAATGGGCAAGCGGTTTTTTGCCTGTTGCTGGGTAAAAATACTGAAAAAAATTTAAACAAAAAATATATATAAATTATGTTGCAAGAAAAATGTGAAACAAAAAATAAAATGATTAAAAAAATCCTCATAGCAGTCATCCTTTGCTTTGTTGAAAATTATTTTGAACAAAAAAACAAAAAACTACATTATATCTCGTTTCATATAGTTGATGTCTTTTGTAGGTATATGTAATGTAAAAAGTGGTAAAAAAAAAAATAAGAAAAAAAACAAACTATAAATGTTAAACAGTCATGGAATAATTATGCAGTAAAGATTTTTTTTCTCAACAAAACATAGTGGCTACTTTGATTATTTGAATATAATTTTTGCATGTATTTTTTTTTCTGTATCTAAAGTGTAGAAAGTAGTAAAAAAATTCAATGAGATGGTGTGTCCAAACTTTTAATTGCTGGTGTTTGCAGCACATTACCTTTTCACATTTTGCAAATAATTAACCAAATGCAAAGCCAGCTCCAAAAGTCCTAACGAGATTTACTGGGTTTGTACATCTTTATGATCCCTGTGTTTAGATTATGCAGTTTTATCAGTATACCTGAGAATTTACCGCACATTCATTGTTGATATTTAAACAGATATTTTGACTGAAGAAGCAGCTTAGATGAGCTGGGAAACGTATTTGACCAAATAACATTTGTCCAGTTGACAAATTTATTTTCCTTTTGCCGTTGATATTTAAAATCCCACTGCGTAACTTTTTAGCCTGAAAATACATTGAAAGTTTTCCCACACTTTGCAAGAGGACACTTTTTATTTGCAACTTTATTGTTACTTGTGTACTTCTGCTGTTTTTGCTACGAGTACAAGTATTATGCTTCTGTGCTTTTATTCATTCAAATTGAATTCCAAATACAAGGTCATTCATAGTCATACTATTTGAAGTTATATGCAGGAGTCTTACATAATACATTTATATTTAAATATGTTCTGTTGCTACTGTGTGAGTTGAATCAAGGTTTACAAAGTTGTATGACTGTATTAGATGGAGACTCAGATGAGACGGCTGGGGTTTTTACATTGTTTCACAGACAAAAAAAACACAAAAAACACCCTCCAAAAGCGTGGTTCTGACAGACTTGACAAAACCTGATAGAGTTGTGGGTGAAGTCTGAAAACTGCACAAATATGTTTGAATCCAGATAACAAATAGGGCCTCAGAGGTTTAGATCACATTATTACTGCCTGATTTAATGAGGTTTTTCTAAATATCTGATGGAGTTGTCATTTCAGACAAAGCAATAAAATCTCCATGAAGAAAGCATCTGACACACTAGATGATACTATGGATATATAGAGTCTGGAACGGCTCTCAATTTTAAAACTCCACTGTGTATCTGTAAAAAAAACCATTCTCAAATAATAGCATGTCTTTTACATATTGGATGTTTTTATTGCACTGAAATAGATGTGTCCTTACTGCGGGCTTGCATCTCCACAAACCTGACTCACATCGAGGGCCTCCACCGGCTTGTCTCTATGGTGATGTTCTTTTGGCTGTAATACTGTAATATTCCTGCAGCAGCGCGTCACCAGCGTTCTTCTTCTGATCTACATATACCGGCAGTTTCACACCTTTGATAGAAGCAATTTACATTTTACAAAGACACAGACTTTATTTATGTAACAGTGCAGTTAAAGGTGCATGTAACTTTTCTGGTGGAGGGCCTGTCAAATGCTTTTCTCCATGGAGACGTTATTGCTTTGCCTGGAATGTTTCACACACAGTGGGATTAAACCTTTCAATTTTCAGAGAGACTGAACCAGACCAAGTCAGCTCTGTGGACTAACCATGGGGAATCTGCATTTTAGTTGTCTACAGCTAAAACCGAACAGTCTTTGACTTCGTTTAAATCCAGGCTCAAAACAGTTTGGCGTCCTTCTTTTTGAAGCTTCCTCCTGAGCAGACCACAGTGATGAAGAAGACACTGGAGATAACTGTGTGGTAGAACATCAGCAGCCATATACACATTATAGCAAAGTTTTATCAATTTTTTTGATGAATTGCAAAGAATATTCGTAATCCATCTTTGCTCTGCCTGTAATGTTCCACAGTATGATAATAAACAGATCTACCTTACATTTATTCAATTACAGGTGGTTTTATAGCTCAAAGAGTCCTAGAAAAACTGACATTCTGACTGTGAGCAGGGTCGCGTCTCCACAGATCTGACCTGTAATTTTGTCTGGTTTGGTCTCCATGAAGACGGGAAGGTTTAATGCCACATATCAGGACAAAGCAATAACATCCCCATGGAGAAAAGCGTTTTCACAGAGACGCCACCTGAAAAGTTGCACTTTAATTTTTCGCCATGTTCAAGGAGCAAAAAAAGAAAAAACATGGATGTTTGCCTGGACATTACTGTGTTTGTACTTTTGGTATTTGTGTTGCTGGTGAATGACATAAGAGTGATGAATCCTCACAATCAGCTGCATTTGAAAATGTACAGTATAATAAGTGTTCTACATTTCTAATGTATTGATGCTTTGAAGTACAGGTACTATAGCTCTACGCTTCTAGGCATTAGACTTGAATTGGCTAGAACTCTTATGTAATACCTGATACATTGATATTTTAATATGTCCCATTGCTATTGTAGATCTAGGTGAGTTGAATGAAGGTTCACATGGTTGGGTTCTCAATACTTGTATGATTGTATTAGATGGAGGCTGTCATCGGATGGCTGCTGGAGTTTGTATATTGTTTCACTGACAACCTGATAACATTCAAATCAGAAGATATCAACATTTAATTCAAAATGTGCATTCCACATGTTTAGAAAGAGGTGGGACATATTTGAATGGATAAGATCAAAATAGAGGTTTTGTGAAAGACTCAAATCCATTTTAAAAGGCTGATTAAACCTCTGAAAGCTGTATTCAACCCGGCTATGTTCATGCACTTGAGGCTTAAGTGGAAGTGCGGTTGTGTGTGTGTGTGCTTGTTGTGCACTGAAGGTTTGCTCAGACATCACAGAAGGACACTTTTTGTTCTGAAGAGTTTGTAGTTTTGGTATTGTCCATTATATCTGAGTTTGTACTTTTTTTTGACAACTTTATAGCTTTTATAGACTTTTATCTCTCCCTGACTCTTCACCCGCCTGAATGACACAACTGTATTTAAAAGAACACTGCACAGCTCCAGCTCTCAATTCAGTACATTCTATAATAACTGTCTTCCTTTAACGCAGTTTACAGGACATCTTCCTCTATACTCCTTATATAATACTCAAAGCATTATTTATAATATGTTCCATTGCTACTGTGGATCTGTATGAATTGCATCTTGGTTGTATTAGTCATTTTACCTGCATGATTCTGTAAGACGCTTGCCATTTGTGTCTTCAGTATTTACCTCCAAAGAACAGCGTGTGTCTATGGGTGTGTACTGCGGTCTGACTGTACATAATTTGTGTTTACGCTCTGGCGTCCACACCACTGTCTTGTAAATTAATCAAAGAAAGGACTCCCTGCCTTACTGACATTAGCACTGCTTGTTCTTGTGTGTAACAGTGCAGCACACACCCATTTGGAGAAGTAAACACCAGTAATTGAGTTTGAGTTGTTACAGATTGCTTTTTTTTATTAATCTGCTACGTCACAGACAGCGATACAGATTAAATTAGGTTACTGTTTCAACAAGATAACTCTAGTGGCCCTTCAGACACAGAAGGTATTACTGGGTTTTTAAATATAGGCTTGAGCTTTGATATAATAAATGTGTGGAGCAGCTGAACAGTGTATGATGTTTGTACAACGTAAGAGCACTGATACTTATGGCCAGTGGTCACATCTCAGGAACGAAATAATGCCAGGCCTGGTTAGTGCTTGGATGGGAGACCCTCAGACTACCAGGTGCTAGTGGAAACTGTCACTGTGCCCTTAGGCAAGACGTTTGCATTGCCTAGTATGAAAGTGGTGTGTATGGTGATGGTTGGACAGGGTTGATGGGGCAGATTGGCTTCTTGCTTGTGGAAAGCCATCAACTTTTGGGTTGTATAATTTTACATGGTGCTGAAAAAGATCTCACAGCAAATAAGTTCTATCTGGACTACAAAGCCATGAAAACCCTCCCAAAGAATCAGAGCAGTGTTGATTTGTTAGTGCACATGAACATTGAACATTTTAAACAAACTGACCTATTTTATTTTATATTTTAGTGGTGAAACTTCCCAAATTCAATTCTCAATTGTAATGAATGGGATTCCTTTACCAATTTTATTCTATATTTTAGTGGTGAACCGTTTCCCAAATTCTCAATTGTAATGAATGGGATTCCTGCTTATTTGGAAGAGCCACCACAAAGAAAGTGCAGTTTAGTCACGTTTACTCAAAAGTGGGAGGAGCCAAAAAAGGTCAATAACAGAAGAAGAATATTATCATCATCACAGTGTGGCGTCAATAAATGTAGTTAATAAGTTAAGTGAGGTTTTTGCTCAAGCTTCAAACACGTCTCCAGACCACAGTGAACTCCCTGCAACTCTCCTTATGCCAGTGACTCCAGTTGGTGACTGTTTGTACATTGATCCAATGGATGGAGGTTCATTCTGCTCTCGACATAAACATCATTGGCAGAGTGGCCAGGTCCACTCACTCACAGGTCTGCGGTGAGATTCCAGCTCCCACAGATGAGTGCTGTTATTGTGTCCTTGGGCACGACACCTAACCCACCTCACCCACCGTGTCTGCGTGCACTGGTGTATGAATGTAGTATGAATGAACATCTGACTGGGTGAGTGGTTTCTTGATGTAAAGCGCTATGACTGCCTCGAAGGTGGAAAAGCGTTATATAAAAATGCGATTTTGACCATTATACCAGTCTTCTGCGTCAGTCACCGTTGCACGCTCTATGTCATTCGCTTTATTCAGCCTCCAATTTCCTAAAGAGGGAAGGTCCAGAATCGGCAGGGCAGATCGCCAAGACGGAGCACCCACACAGTCTCATCACCCAGCCATCCGGTGTGCAAAGCTTGGGCGTGGAACATCAGTCTCCACCATCTTCACGAAATTAAACGTTAACATGCACATTTTGGTTGTGGTGTACCTGGAGTTTCATTGGCTCTGGCTGTACAGTTTATAAAAAGCTGAGGATATGGGTGAGATAAGATACTTAAAATCTTGAGTAGTTGTTAGATATTGAAAGAAGAAAAAAAATTGCTTCTTCACACTTTTTTTGCCTCCTTGTTCCTTCCCTCGTTCTATTTCTGTAATCATCGAACACACTGATATATTTGTATTTACCACAGACTCTCCCCTGTCATAATGTGATCCTTTAAAGCTTAAATTGTCATCTTTGTGCTTTATCTGCAGCGGACGACGCATGGGCTCATCCGTGGTGCTAATATCTGCTGGCTGGATGTCATTTGCAGCTCCATGGTGGGGGGGCTCGTGGGCACTGTAAACTGATGAGAGATCCACATGCAGGAGCAGGAAGACAAAGGGCCTGGTACGTTCTGCTCATCTGGGGCTCTGCATGAGGCCAACCACCGGGGTCCAAACGCACAGCTAGAGACAGAGCACAGGAGAGAATCAGCACGATCAGATAACCGGGGCAAGGAGAATAACAAACACATGGGTTTATATGTGTCTAATGTGTCGAGCATTTGTTTATTATCACAACTCCTAGTCTATGGAGATGTTATTGTTTTGTCTGTAATGTTCCTCAGTATGACATTTAACTTGGCTTATATCTTTTGTATTTAGTCCATTACAGGTATTTTGTAACTTTGTAATTAGAGCACTCACTCACGCCTCACAGCAAGAAGGTTGTGTGTTTGGTTCCCATGTGTTT
>KN496059.1:0-21427 GCA_000787155.1 Scartelaos histophorus
AGAATGTAAATGTATGACCTGCATTAATTAAGATTCTGTGCTGTACAGAGCTTCCCAATGAATATGCAGAATAAAAATATGTAGAATTTGCAATATTAGTATAATATTTATATGCCCAGTGCCTCGTGTGGGATTATGACTCCAGAGGGAAACACGACTTCATTGGTGAGTTCTACACCAGTTTCAGGGAGATGCAGAAATTTTCAAGTGGAAATAAGGTCAGTGAACAAAATCTTTACAATCATTCTCTGCAACAGCCTTTTGAGGGGATTAACTGGCTTTTAACCTTTTCATAAAGGTAACATGGGACTGTGTGAATCCCAAGTACAAACAGAAGAAGAGACATTATAAGAATTCAGGAGTCGTCATCCTCAGTGAACTCAAGGTAAAACATGTAACTCTATATAGCATATTTTAGGCTGGTCAATATTACCAAACTGATTTGTAAAGAGTTGGCAGCTGTGTCAGATGTTACTGCTTTAATCTCATAAAATCTTATCTTCCTTTCAATAGATAGTAAAATGTAGTGTGGTATAGTGTTGAATATTGTACCACTTCATGAAAATCATTTTAATATAAATCATTAAAAAAACTTAGAAAAGATCTTGAAATATTTAACAAGATTCTATACTACTGGCACTGCATGCTTGTTCAGATCCTTGGGTTGAAAAAGTATGGTCTACAATTCCCAGGGTGCATACTCTATTTGAATTAATCTTTTTTAAACTTTAAGACATTTTATTTTTGAAAATGTGCTGAAATTCTGAAGTTGGATTTACTTATCAGTTGATTGAATTGTAGGAGCTCATCAGTAGTAGTTTCACTTCAAGATCATGATATAAAGCAGTAATGTAAGTCATAAATAATGTCTTACTAAATTTAACACATTTAAAGAATAAAAGAAACTAAACTGTGTGTTTTGATGAGCTGTAATGGTAGATTTGGTGTAGTCTATCATGGCACACAGCAGATTGCCTTAGTTAATACCACTTTAATCATCAGATGTTCCAGGGCTATAGAGCAGCTGAGTATGAAAGCTGGAGAGTGGGATTCACCAAAACATCCTGTCTCTGAGCTCTCCCTCTTTCTGTTTTCCAGCTCCACAGAGTGTACTCCTTCTTGGATTACATCATGGGAGGAATGCAGATTCACTTTACGGTAAACTGAGTCGAGGCTGCTTTTGTGGAGCTTTGTTGTGTCTGTTATCAAGCTTACGATGCACTTCTGGCGAACGGTCTTTTCATTTGTGTTTTTGCGCGAAGGTTCGTTGTACAATATGTTGTGTTGCTTAAAAAATAGCACCATCAGTATCGCAAGAAAATACCACAGCACATAAAAAAGCAAATAGCAAAATGTACTCTTTCTTAATGTATTTGTATCTCCATTATTTATGGCAGATGATGCTAATTCATGTTAACTCGCATAGGTGAACCAACTCCCATGTTTCTCCTTCCCAGGTTGCTATTGACTTCACAGCGTCCAATGGCGACCCCAGAAACAGCTGTTCATTGCACTACATAAATCCATACCAGCCCAATGAGTACCTGAAGGCCCTCATTGCCGTCGGTGAGATCTGTCAGGACTATGACAGGTCAGTAACTTGTCTTTTTGTTCAGTTTTAAAAGAGTGAGTGCATAGGAGAGAGCTTAAAGGGTTGTGTAAAGAAAAACTCCTGCTATGGATGTAATTTCTATTTGAACAATATAGCTACAATGTCTCTGCACTAGACCTGATCAGGCTGTAATGGGTGACTGGCTTTGTTATATGTCTCAGTAGCTCTCATCCAAGCAAAAAAAGATAACAGAAACAGTGGAATAGAAGGGTTATTATGTTATTTTTGATGATGAGTTTTACTGCTTCCCCCTGACCCGCATCTCATAAATCAATTCACTGTAATTTGCATAAAGTAGCATCTGCATTTACTGGTTCTTCCTCTTGTTCATTGTTCACAGTATTATTATTATATTATTATATGTGTTCTTAGCAGTAACAAAAGGTTAATCTAATGTGTCCAGTGCTAAGATATGTATGAGAAATGATTGTGCTTGTAAAATAATGACTAATACATGAGGTTGATTCAGACCTGGATGTCCTTAACCGGTGCTTGACTCAAGGACGCGAAGATCACTTACATGTGCCTTGTGTTTTCCTCCACTAATATTCACATCATTTATCAAAAATGACACATTGGCATTAGCATCCTTATGACATAATGGCAATGGTATTATGGTTTGTACAGATGAAGATGTCTAACCACCAGTCAACACTTTCAACTCATAGTTTAAGGAGTTTCTAATTTGTATTTGTGTAGTTTTAGTTTACCATATGCCTGCATTTGTGAGAAAATGTTTGGCTTCCCTTGTGCCCTGAGATCTAAAACTTGGTCATAACAATGGAAACAATCAAGAATATTCCTAAAAATGAGAATGAACTTGTCTGTTAAATGGATGTATTTCAAAAGTAGTATTTTTAAAACTTGAATGAATGTAAGATAGATATGTTTATTGGCACGCTGCAGAAAAGCCATGGAGAGAAGTAGGTGGCAGACCCTACACCAGGAAAGTAACATTGTGCATTTTTAAAGTAAGAATATTAAAACACATGCAAAATAGACATTTTAGAGTTTTTTTTAACCATGTTATAGTTGTTTCTCCTCACCATTTACTCACCCAAAGTTGTATTTGGACTGATTTGTGCATGTTGGAGGAATCTTTAATCACTTATTTTCAAGATGGTGTTTCACCAATCAACCCTCGTTTCACTGCCACCTGCATCCGCCCACTGCTCTGTACTTCATTCTCCAATTTTATTTTCTTATTTCTCTGGGATATGTAGTATTTGCCAGCATTGCATAGCCATTTTGGTAAGATTTTTTTTTTTTTTAAATCTACTATCTGCTATGTGATGTGCAGCTATTGAACATAGGTGCTGACAGCTACACAGCTCTTTGTTGTGATGACGTTTGTGGGGATATAGCTATAATATACAGCTATAAATATATTGTGATTTAAAATGATCAAATGATGACATAATAAACAATTGGTATTATACATTATAACTATATAGGAGACACAAGCACAACAGGCCTTCTTTAAGAGTATACATTTTTTACAGTAAACATAAATACAACCTACATTCAACCACAACTCCTATAGTATATTCATAGTGCTCCTTAGATCCATGCTTCTGAATGATTAAAATAACACTTTGTAATCACACATCTTGTAGTACATTTTAATTAAGCTTTTGAAAGCGCTCGCAGGGTTGTTCCTGTCTGTAACAGTTTCATAGCTCTTCACAGTCTCTTTAGTCACCACTGTTCTTGGCTATATGCTTTCCCCTGCGGATGACTGGATGTTACCGTTTTCTCTCAGCAAGCTTCTTGCCTCTAGTCCTCCACAGCTCACACACTCTCGTCATTAGCCTGAATGAACACATGCAGAGGTAGAGGATAACTCCAACAGCAACCACTTCAAAAAAACAAAACCACAAAAATGACAATGTGCAACAGTGTCAGTCAGTGTGTCCAGCTGATTAGGCACTTAAAGCAACTGGAAAAGTGGGACAGGACACATTAATATATGCAATGTTTTGTATTATGCTATGCATATTGTCCATACAGAACAATTTATTGGCAAATTACTTTAAAGTGCACTATTTAAAGGAAAATCCTTTTCTCAAGTGTCGAACTAATCCAGATGAGGATTAACTCACTACTGATTTATGCAGATCTCTCATTGGATACTCACAAGTGCACTATCGGGCTAATTATAGCACCGTGAGATTGCTTAGCCACACGATCCTTCAGAGGACAAAAGTGGACAGTAGAATTTGTATTCAACCATTACTTATATTCTACTACTAGTTTATGCCATTCAGCCTTACGAATGGAAGATTATACGATTTCCAAAACTACACTGTTTTTGAAGCAGTACAGTAAATAAGGCATTACCTCCTATTTATGGTCAAGTATTACGTGTTAAGGTAGCACTGCATGTATGTTATGCATTTATGAATGCTGGGTATCTGTCTAATTATAGAAACCCATAAACCAGCATTATGGAGATTTGTTTCACAGTTTTACACATGCATCTAGTGCTGCTAGGATATCAATGTAGGTAGTTGTTCTCTTGAAAGGCGTATTGTATTGTTGTAGCACGTGGGCACGCATCCAGACCTTTTAACCTTCAGTGCATATAGGTGACGTGGGCTGTGAGTGCATTACAGGGCTTTTTGTCTGTGTGGGTAGAGTTTACCTCACTGAGAGACCTATTATACCTAGTACCGCTCTCTCTCTCTTCACACTGCTGGAAAAATGATAAAAGAAGAACTAGCTGTGGATATAGAGTAAAAACACAATAGGATTTCTCCATCGCATTAGAGACAGGTCCAAGGGGAAGTTTATCTTGAACTTTGTTTTTTCCCCAAAGTACAAGATAAAACTAAGAAAGGATTCATTAATTCTTTGCAACTTAAAATTAATCAGTTTTTGTTCACCGCAAAAATCAGTAGTAGGAGTAATATTCAAATTTAGGTGACGCACTGAATTAAAGGCAGTTATGGTGGAACTTGCAGCCTCACATGAAGGAGGTTCTTCTTAGTGTTGACGTTGGGGACTAAGTAGTAACTAAATACATGTACTAAAAATACATGTACTAAAAATTGGCTAAAGAACCATACCATTGCAGTCAGTAAGTAAGAGAAAGTGAAATTTAAAAAAAATAAAATAAAATGTATGGTGAGATGTATCATGGAAACATATTACACAAAGTAAAAAGCCACTTACATTTGGAGCATACCTTAAAAGCAGAGTGAAGTGTATATTCACAATACTCCACTATGTGACATTAGAAAGCATTTGGCTTTCATAGAAACACTTCAAAGTCATCTGTCAATGGCATTTCATACATCTTTGCTGTAAACAACATCTTTGCTGTGTTACTCTTTGTATTATATGTGCATATACACACACACACGCATGCACGCATGCACATACGCACACATACACACACACACGCACGCACGCACGCACACGCACACGCACACATTTAAACATTTGTGAAATGCACAGAATATGTTTACAGTTAAAGATACTTTTGATAAATTTACATTTTGCAGTGTGCCTAATTTGTGATGATTTTGTACATTTTTAGTGATAAAAGATTCTCTGCTTTGGGCTTTGGTGCAAGAATTCCTCCAAACTATGAGGTGAGCATTTTTTCCTCATGGCTTACCCTTTCTTTGACACACAACTTTATATTCATACATTCTCATACATACGTACTGAGCAAGCAGATTTCTCTGACCCTTTTATGACCAGTTTTGTCAGTTTGCAAGTATTAATTATAATTAATGCTAATGAGTTATGTAATACAGTATATTTTATTTAGATACATTATGAAACCATATGGAATCACTTAAATCTTGAAATGTCAGCACGTTCTAAAAACATGCGTTTTAAAAACGTTTTGTGTTTTGTTTCTTGTAAAATTTGTAAATTCACAAATTATTATCATATTGCTATGTGATTAGATTTTATTCAAAGGCAGAAGAAATAAATTGTACCTGAATTGAACCAATCACAAAGCTAGAACCACTACATTGCAATAACCATTATTCAAAAACAAAATGATCTATAAGACAGCGAGCATGAGGTAGAAAAGGTGTACAGTATATTATTGAAACGTACCATGTGATTCTCAACCTTAGTTAGCTGTGTGCAGCTGGAGTAAATCTATTAGGCCATTGAGAAAGTTAGCACTTTACTGGCCCATAAAAACATTACTTTGACCTAACAGACTAAAGTATAACAATACCCACTTCTGCCTTCATATTATCAGTTTCAAAGTGCAGCCTGTAGTATCTCAAAGAGCGTTTGATAAATGGTAGAAAAACAAAACAGTGTATCATTTAATTTCAGGCCTACAAAACATGTTATACTCATAATCACAATCCATTTAACAGACCTGAGATACTTTTGTATTTAGCAGCATTGACAGCATTGAATCGGTTATTACGCTTCTGCAATTTTATAAGTTAACAGTGATAAATGCCAATTCCCCTGCAGCTATTATGGAAAATACACATCACTTTATGATGATTCACATTTGTCACATTTAATCCCAGAATAACTTGTAAAATTACTTTAACTGGTGCTGGAGAACATTCAATTGTCGCTGATCTGTCTGACAGTTGGTGGTGTGAAAAAAAAAAAAAACAGTTTTTTGTGAGAGGCGGGATTTAATTTGTGCCAAATAAACAGCTTTGACAAACATGAGAATCAATCTAATACTTTGGATGGCAAGAATAGTCTGCATACAAGATGAGAACCAGTTACCTTCTGTCACAAATGTTTGCTATGAACGTTCAGGTTATAATGTGAGGCTGCTTTGTTAAACTCACGTGTATCGCATATGCATGTCACTGTGTATCGTTTGTCTCTTGTCTTTTTCCCAAAACAGGTGTCTCATGACTTTGCAATCAACTTCAACCCAGAGGATGATGAATGTGAAGGTAGGACAATTCTCCATATTTATATTGCACTTTGTATATTTGTCACATTTGTTTTATTTTGCAAACCCAGGTAATTGAAGTGGGTTGTTTCAAGAATGGAATAATCAAAATATGCTTGTCATTGCTTTGTAGGAAGCTGAAAAATAAAAGATAAAGAATAATTATGCATGTTAATGTAATCTTCAAAATAATGGCATATAACTTGTTGCAGGTGCTGCCACTAGGCTAAGTTACAAGTCAGATCTATGTAGGGGCTGAATTCCTGATTTTCAAGGTCTGTAACTAAAAAAAGTAAGATATATGTTTGAGTCTATAAGTTTCAGAAAAGCACATCTAAGATAGATCTAATAGTACTCATATATTTTCAAATGCTGTGTTTATTATTATTATTCTCTCCCACTACTTGACATATTTGAAGTAGCACTTTTTCATATAGCACAAGATACTAAGTGTCTCTTGTTTACCTCCTTGCTGTATGCAGTCATGTTTCCTGTTGTGTCTTTGATTAGAGATCCAAGGGGTGGTGGAGGCCTATCAGAACTGCCTTCCTAAGATCCAGTTGTACGGTCCCACCAACGTGTCTCCAATCATTAACAGGATAGGCAAGCTGGCAGCAGGAGATGGCAACATTAAAGATGCCTCGGTGAGTGTCCTACACATACACATGTAAAACAAGGCTTTGTTATGATGAAGTGTTGAATTCATCTTAGTGTTGCCTCTGGTTCACCTCCATGTTTAAAGTAACAATTCCTCACAGCAAAATAGGAAAATACATAGAGCTCATTTGCATTGTCTAGATTAAAGATCTCCCTCAGAGTGCTCAGCAACTTTAGAAAATGTTGAATATAAAATACACACACAGTTTGTTACTGGAGTCTCCTTCTTTCTTGTCAAAGTCACTGTGTCAAGGTGAATGATGAAAATAATCCATTATTTTATAACTTGGACTGCTGTTTATATTTATAGGCCAAAATTATTTGTGAACACATAATGGGCATACAAACCAGCTTCAAGGGGACGCAGGGCCGTTTAATCCTTATTTTAGCACTAAGCATAAAGGATAATGAATATGTTTATGTGAGGCGGGGCATCCAGTGTAAAAATAATGCCCAATTTTGAAAATAAAAGGAAATACACAGAAAAATACTTGTGTTTTTTATGTGAAACCCAAAGTTTTATGGCAAACATCTGGTCAGTAAGAGTAATTTTACTGGCTAGTTGTTAGAATTAAAACATTAGAATCACATTTTGCTCTCCCTGCATATAATTGCATATAAATTGCTATTCTTCAGTTCTTCTATCTCCCTTTTCTTTTCACCTTTTTTTTAAGCATTTGTTTTAAGTGCGCTACACTAAAACAGCCTACTCACTGGAGGCTTTCAAATCATTCAAGGCAACATTAAAGCCCTACTTCAGACTGCATCAACCATTATCATTTTCTGGTTTTCAATTCTGTTTTTTGTTCTGTTATTTTCTCTTCTCTAGCGATACCACATTTTGCTCATCCTCACTGATGGTGTGGTCACAGACATGGCAGACACTCGTGAAGCCATTGTGCGAGGCTCCTACCAGCCCCTGTCCATCATTATTGTGGGTGTCGGCAATGCAGACTTCACAGACATGCAAATCTTGGACGGTGATGATGGCGTCCTCCGCTCACCAAAGGGAGAGCCTGTGCTAAGAGATATTGTGCAATTTGTGCCCTTCAGGGAATTTAAAACGGTAATCTGTCAATCCTTCAGTGCTTTCTTTGAGTTTTCTTTTAACCCACTCTTTTTTATTTAGTCATAGCACATTTTTTTAATATTGATAAACAGTAACACCCCCAGACTCTGTTGTTTCAAATGGATGACTAAGGTTTGTGTAAAATGACTTTGATAAAGGTGAAGGAGACCCAGAAATGTCTTTCAAAATGAAGGGTGACTGCCACTGACATTTCAGACACATTACTTCAGTGCATTGGCTTACCATGTGACCTTCATGACTATCTGATGAAATATGAATGGAGAAATTATATAGTATCATTCAAAGATGAAATATGTCCACTTCATCATGGCCATAATTGTTCAGGCACAATCTTAACTATTTATTAATGTGCATATTTGTATTCATAGCCTGGTGGAAACGTGGTTAAGGCCAATACAATATGGAGCTTCTGGATTTGCTTTTATAGAAGTCATAGGATGATAAGCCTGTGTTTATATGTAAATATAATACATTATCCAGACCCTTGTGTCAAAGGCTTCCTGACCAAGATCCTCAACACTCACCTACTGCTCCTGTCACATTTCCCCAGCACAATTGTTTAAATGAGCGGAAATCAAAATTTCCCTACGGGGGCTATATATTCTACCTTATTTGGTATTCAGGTGAAGTCTAGGATGAGAGATGACCGTTTTCACCCGTGTTCTTCTGTGTCTTGCCTCAGGCCTCACCAGCGGCTCTGGCCAAATGCGTCCTGGCAGAGGTCCCCAAACAAGTGGTTGAGTACTACAGCCACAAGGCCATCGCCCCGATGTCTCCTGTACGGGACTTATCCACGCCCATCCTCAGCCCCGTGGCAACCACTCCCACAGAGTAAATGCCAGCTTTAACCAGTGTGGCAAAAAGACTTCAGAAATGATTCCTTTGTGAGACTCAGTTTCCTTCTATCAAGATGTTTACACAAAAGCCAGAAGCTGTGGGTTTTTCTGTGCCATGTGGATCTGGGACATGTTCCATTCATCTGCCGCTTACCACATGCGTCCTTGAGGATTTCTCCTTGGATTTTTTCATGCATGCAGGCTAAACCTTTGAAAAATCATTTATTGATTAGCACATTTTATCCACTGCCACCAAAGTCAATACAACTCTTACCTGCCTCTTATTATGATAAAAAATATATTAAACTTATCTATCAAACTCTTATGAAGAGTAACATAACATTCTGCAATGTATTAGGGCTGCCAATAAAACATCTCAATATTTAATAGAAATAATCAAAAGTCATTTTTAATAGTTTAATAGTTTTTTAAAAAGTTTAATATTAAAATTACTGTAAATTATATCTGACAATTAGTCTAAGATATCCCTCTAAACTCCAGTAAATATTACTGGTTACAAGGGTTGCCAGATTAGCGTAAAAATTAATCCATCCTTATTTCCACGGCTGTCTGTGCGCAGAGCTGTGTTTTGTTTTGATGTGTAACAGTCTTAAACCACCACAACAGTGGCATAATGACTCTCCTAGCTGCTTTTTTTTTGTCCCGTTCATAATGCCAAGTCACAGAAGAGGAAAGGTTTACACAGAGGCCATCAATGTTCACGCCAAGGCAGATGCTCAGTTTGTTCTCCAGCTATAGAGCTTGAGATGTTCTCGTCACGCCCCAGTATAATCCCACACAGCCAATGGAGATTTTAAGAGCCCAGCTAATGGCAAACTTTTTGGACACAGTAGCTCACACATCACAATACATCATCATAACAAGGAGAAAAAAATGTAAATGGTAATAATACATTTAAAATAAGTAAAAAAAATATATATATGTGGGGGTGGATTTCCCCAAACATTTGATTTATGGCATAGGAACCAAGATGTCTATACCAGAGCAACCTCCCAATCTACAGGCACCAACATTTCTACAGGAAAGGTTGAGTGTTCACAATGTGTTAGTATTTAATAAGCTCTAGTAAATAAATGTTTAATTCCAAGTTTATCTGTCTCTGGGCACTTTGCCAGTGTTGCTTCAGCATTAAAATTAAATGTTATTTTTTTTTACATTTCCATTTACATTTTTGTAGATCTTTTCATCAGTCACAAATGGCCTTTACCTAATGTTAAAAACTGCTGAGGCTATGATGGATTTTGTATATTAATACATGTTTCCTTTTTGTCTTTTTTCCCATAAAATAAGGCTGCAAATCTCCCATCTTTTTAGGTGCTTAGGACTCTGGTGCTTTGTATATCAGCAGTGTGTTGTTTGGCTCAGTTTCTTAACTCCACACATTGTGCTACTGCTGCTGTCATTAAAAGCAATGGAAGTCAATCTTGTTTTTGTGGGACAGGACATACTCCAAATATGAATCTGACTTTGATGTGTTCTCCAGCGCTTTGTCAGATACACAATATTGAATTCCTCTTAACACCCCTAACATACAGAGAGAGATGGACTCCAGCCCCTTTTAAGATCACTATCTTCTATCTTCCTCTGTCACTATGGATTACACAACGGGACCTATTGATTTGGTGGATCTATCATGGGACCAGCATTCAGAGGTCTATTTGAAGAATCTAGAATGTTGAGGACCAATGGCGACGTTGGCTTTACAGCTAATCTTGTGAATTTACAAAATGATAAAAACACAGAGAATCTCCACACCACATATGAACTGTAAAGATAAGAAATATATTGTATGCTACCTTCATTTGTGTATATGATCATTTAATATATTTTGTTGTTTTAATGCCATGTTAAAGTGTTCAAGATTTTATGGTTACAACAGCACAAATATGCTCTCCTATATCTGCCATTTGACTGCAAGGTAAAGAATACAGTTAAGAATAGAGACGGCCATATTCCTTCTTAATGAGACCTGTGTGATTCTTTTTCAACGTCAGCTGTATAGAATTAAGAACGCCAATAACAAAGTGTTTCTTTTGCTCAAAGGCAAATAGATCCTTCTTTCTCTCATATGAATATCTTAAAGGCATCCGTGCGAGCCGTGCCTTACATGGAAATTCCCACTTTAATCCATTACTTGTATTACTGCTTAGCCTCAGGTTATGAGCTGCACAGCTCAAATGCCTCATTACCCTTTTTATGGGCCACGATTTTACACTGATACTTTCTCCTCCTAAAACTCATGTTGATTTGCATTTAGTTTAGGGGCCTCACCTTCAGATCCATTCATCTTTAATTGTATCTCACCTAACTCCCTCTCATGTATAAAGGTCTTTAAATACATTTTATTTGTGCTTAAGTGTTAGTAATAGTTAACAGACACTGGAGACACTACAACATAGTTCTTGTGGCCATATTTCACTGTGGAATAAAACAAAAAAAAACGCTGGGAGACTCCAGTGAGCTGCATATTTCCTTATCTCTGCACACTCTATTGTGAGACTAAATTAGCCAGTCATAGGTTCTGAACCCAAAAGCTGTCTTCAAATCCCCAACCACTCTGTGTCCTCTCCATCCAGAGCTAATCAGAATAGCGTTTACAGCTCACAATCCTTATATGCAAGTCAAGCTGCAGCACGTGGACAAGAGATGGTCCATGTATGTACAATATTTGATTAAGTCAAAAGGGATAAATGGGATCTGTTGCATGCTTATTTTCTTTATGGAGCTGTGCTGTGCAGTCAATTCTTTTGGATTTGATAATATGCTGATATGCAAGCCTGCATTTGCACAACCCTCTATTGTTGTAGTTTATGCTCTTTGTCTTGCAGTTATAGGCTAATAAATTTCATCATTTAACTGTGTTTGTCTCCATGGTTCTTTTCTCGAATGGAAGATAAAAAAGATATATTCCATTTTGATGATATACAGCTTGGTCATTTTTAAATGGCAAATGAATGTGGTATTGCAGAAAATAATTGTTCAGATTTTTTTGTACGACATTTATGATTAAACATTTATAATCCTATAAAGTTCAAGTCACGTTTTTGCACAGTTTAGGTCTGGGAGAGTTGGTTGGTCTCAGTGATCTGCCCATACAGCCCAAACCCCACTTATGAAAATGTTAGTGATTCTCAGAGTAAAATTCCATTTCTATTTCTCATGTCTATTTCTCATGTTGTGGTGTGGTGATGGAAAAACGCCCTGACTGAGGCGAGCCCACTCTTTTATCTCCATCAGACAGCTCCTTTCATTTAACGTCTATTGTCGAGAGCACTGAATAACACCCGTTTCCATGGTGATGTCTACTTGTGGGGGGGCGAAGACCTTCATTTTTTTTTTTTTTTCTTTTTTGTCAGATTCAGGGACAAAGACAGTGAATGGCAGAGTGGGACATTGGCACATTATACCAGAAGATGATCAGGGCCTTGTTTTAGAGTGCATACTTATTTAGTAGTATTTACCTATTTATACTAAGGCTATCTATTTTATGTCCGACAGTACTACAATCCTCAGGTCAACTAGATGCGCATTTTCACTCTCTCCCAAAGATCTTGTTTAGTGTTGTGTCCACTGATTTATGGCTACAATTAACTGCTCATTTCTTTCTAGCAGTAAAACAAATGGTAAATGTCCACCTTGGGACAGGGTGCTGCTGTTTCAGATGATCTTTGTTGCCTTTAAACTCAGCTTGGCTTCCCTTTACATGGATATAGCTTCAGGATGGATTTTAAGGCTTGATAACAAAACAAAACAATCATACTTTATATTCCTGGTTCATGTATAATGAGGAAATGACTAATAAGCGATACAGAGTAGGAAATCTTGCTGGTAATTAGCTGTCGATGGTTTCCCTAGGGTGCCATATACATTGCTTTGAAATTCTTGCAGAGCTATAGTGCTTTGTGATGTTGTTGCTGCTAGTCCCAGGGTGCTTTGTGGATGACATGCACAACACATGCCATGTGCCTCAGTGTGCGCACACCTGAAGAATGAGGTCAAGATGAGAAGACACTGCAGTAATGAAGGATGCTTCCTTTGTCGAGAGCTTGATGGCGAGAAATACACAACATCAAGTGAACATTGTATTGTTTTTGTGCTCTTTTTACAGGCGTGGTAATGAGACACCTCTAAAAGTCATTGGCAATTGGTGCCGTAGGGACTTTGATTGAAACAAATCGATACATGAGTGGGGTGGACAGCTAATTGTAAGAATATCTCTCCATGGGGTATTATTAGCCACCTATAGAGTGAATTGATCTGTATAGTTATCAGCAGCGCATTTGACTTGAACAAACTGATCAGAGGATGCTGGCATGATGCCGTTACGCAAGACACCCCAAAAAAGGGCCTGAGCGGTGATCCAAAGGCTCATTATTGCATGAAAAGTGAAAAAGAAGAGGAGCGGGTAAAATTTTAAAAAGTAAACAGTGTATGATGTACATTATATATACATTAGAATTTATATATACATTACAAATAGCTTTAATGCACTGTGCATCTTCTCCCACAAATCCTATTCAAAAGGCCTCATTACCAGTGGTCATATGCACCTTATTTCACAACAATGAGAGAAAATGGCATTCTCGCCAATCAGTGCAAACATGTTCTGTCTTAAAAATGACAATTGTGTCTCATTATAAAACTGGAGGAGGAAAGAAACTACGAGTGAATAGGGGAAAGTTATTACTTAAAATTCTGGAAGAACCACTGGTTCCCAAGACAATGGAAAAAATAATTAGTATTTCATTTTTTAAAAGTTACTATATCCATGTTGTCACAATAAAAGATTTATAAGTAAATATGTTTTATGCTTACACTGATATTTCTTTCTTTATTTCCTTTCAAACAAACCACATTCAATATAATCTGTCTATTATATCTAGGTTTTGGTTAGCTGCCATCCGCTTGAATGAGTGTAGGCTGGCACTGACTTCAGTGTGATTATACTTGTTGTTTCTGTGTAGGACTAGCATCTTGCTCATTTCCTGGCTGACAATAGCAGCAAAGTGTTCTCAAACAAAATGTTGAAAATAGATGGCCAAGTTGGAAAGATTAGTGCCTCTAATGTAATGCTTCAGACATCAACAAACAATCTGTTTTACAGTATTTTATTAAACTAATTATTGTCTATTTAGCTTCACAATGTGTTGTTTTATGCCTGAGAGCAGTGTGGTGTTTTTTGGATTTTGGTATGACAGACCATTTTGGCTGATGTACTTTTGATACTAGGACAATTAAAACAATAACACGTTTCATAAAATAATACTGAGTTATTATTACTAAACAATGAAAAGCCCACACTATTAAAAACAATATATTAATTAAATAACACCCTATAAAAGTAAAAGTGGTAACAGTCTCATACAACTACACTACAAAATATAAAAGCTATATAAAGTTAAGTCAAATAACAAACACAATTATAGGCTACTTAAATATTTATACAGGTTCATAGCACCAATTAAAACATGTTTAATATAGCAAGAGTTTACTATTTTTTTCCCAGTATCACTAACATCTTGATTTCCAAATAAAAAATAACTTCAAATCCAGTGAGTGTTTTGCCACAGTAATAAAAGTCAATACAGCAGGTATCACAATGTGAAATGTCAAAACGTGATCACAAGTGCCTGTTATTGATCTGTACGTCTGTATGCAGTACTTGATGCTGTGTACGTTGCTGTAAATGAGCAGTGAGGTGAATCAAACTAATAAATCTGCCCTTTAGTAGCCAGTAGACAGTGCCCTGCCTGCCATATAAAATAATACTTTTCCTCTAAAAGACCAACTGCAATATTGTACACTGTGATATTTATGTGCAAAATGTGATAGTTATGTTGGGCTCACAACAGAATGGGCATAATGCAAAAAGATGAAAACAATCAGTCTTCAGTGGCTGCACTGTGTTTGTGTTGCTCTGTGATTGTCAATTATGGGCTAAGCTGGTTATATACAGTAGCATTGTACACTCAGGTGGGAGTGTTCAGTCTGGGGTCATCAAGATTCATTACCCACACTGAATGCAGTGTTTTGGTAAACATGCAAACTGAAAAGCACAATTATACGGAACCCATGGGTTTCAGAGTGGATAAAATTAGGACAGTTACCATAAGAACAAATGAGGGTTAAAGGCCTTATATTACACAAAATTGACTCTTTATGTTATACAGTTCTTACCTCATCAAAAACACATCAGGAGTTGTGCTTTTTTGTGTTTCATTCTCACATGTTCAAGTAATCCTGCATTATTAGTTTGTCATCATCTAAAATGCTCAAAATGCTTCGTTCCACCTTGTGATGATGTATGTATGTGTGTAGTGATAGTTTTCAGGTTAAAAGCTACCTGTTACCTTTTATTCAGTAGAGATTGGAAATTTCAGGGCTGAAATTACTCAAATGATTCTAGTGAAGGTGTATGGAGTTTAAAAACACAGTGGAGCACTTCCTGTATTACCACGTGACATCACAAGGTGGAACAGGGTGTTTTCAGCCTATATATGCAGGGTTTGTGTGTTAAACATGTGTGAATGAAATAAAACAAAACTCCAGGTGTGTTTTTGATGAGGAAACAACATTATAACATTATAAGTATAGATTAAAAAAAAGCTCAATAGGGGACCTGTTTTTTTCTTTTAAATAACAGAATGTAACAGGATATTTTATTTAGAGTGGATTATGCTACCCAAATTTACCGATTTCTGTTCTATTGCCATATATTGCACATCCGTAACATTAAGGAGCAGGTAGTTGTGTCTGTATAAACCAAAGCTGCATTTTTTTAAGTTACTGCAATCTTTCAACACAGATCTGCTGTCACTGTTGTTTTTTTTTTTTTTTTCATATATCCAGCCTGTATTGTAGATTAGATGACTGCCCCTGATGTGTCATTTTGTTCTCACACTGAGGTCAAAGAGGACCTGTTTATTCTGACATCTGCCTGGAAAAAACTGCACTTGAGCTGAAAAATTATACTGCAAGGCTACAAGTGGATGAGTGAGTAATGGCTGAATTGTAATTAGGCTACAAACCCACAAGCTTTATGGTAGACTTGTATTTTTATCTAGATTCTAGGCTGTAATATAAGTCGTTGCTGTAAAATGAGAATAATGTCAATCACTATAAACTATAAATGGCACATTATACAAGATAAAGCAGGTGGAGATTTTTAGTCAGCTAATAATTGATGGACATTTACCAGTGGGATTCCGAGGGTCCACAGTAAATAAACATGCTATTATAATTGTAGCTTTGAACCGCGTGATAAGACATACTGAACGCGGCATCTGGTGATAAGAGGCTGCCTCATAAAATGTCACCAGTGTTTGCCTCCCTCTTGTACAGACCAACAGAGACAAGTCTCAACAGAGGAAAACCACAGTCACATTTATGCATCACCACTCGGGCTGCGACGAACCATTATTTTAGAAGTCGACCAGTCAGCAATTATTTTTTGTAAAATTATCATTGCTATTGTACATTTCTCTTTTTAAAATACAGATAAATAAAGGTTGCAATAGGAGTACTTTGGACCTCTGGAATATTTATGATTAAAGGTATTTACACACTGACAAAACAAACAATACACAGATATGGTTTTTCGGGGCCAGTGACACAGGTTGGCAGCCTCGCTTAAAGCTGAGGCTACAATAGTTACAACCACCACCAAGTATGGAGTGAATAAATAATGCACTTTGGGTGTCTTGAAAGGCATAAATTATTACAAATCTGATCAGTATTATTTTTAAGTGAGGGCTATTGTAGATTATTATACTGTACCTTAGTGTCAAATCTTTATTGTAAACACCATTTTTAATATACAATTCTCAGTATTGCTGAATTGTACAGTACAGCGTGGATCCTCCTATCAGAAAATTACATCTGCTATGGTAAAAAATGCCATTATGTTTTGACTTCCATCTTTTAAATAAATAGCTGTATTTATCTGCTCTGCCTCCTGAGATGTTTGTCCATAACTCTACACCTGGTCCTGCCTCTCTCTTTCTCTCTCTCACCTGCACAATGCACCTGTCACTTCAACACATTCTGAATTTCAAATGTGCTCTCTCTGGTGCACAATGTTTAACCCCCTTGTTTGATTGTTTTTGGCCATGTTTTTTATCGGCTGGCTCTGCAGACTGGTTTGTTTGTTCTGCTTTGCTGTCCGCCTACTTACATTTGTCTCAGTACTGTACCACTTCATTCTCTCCATCACGTCTTCTCCAGCTGCAGAGCTGAGAAATAAAGCATGTTATTCTTATTTGTACTGTTTTTCAGGAGCAATCTAAATTAATAAGGGAAGTATAATTCAATTTGATTTATTTTTGTAATTATCTAAATTAGCACAGCAGTAAAATATGTAATTATGAAGCCTTAATAGGATGTGGAACTGGAAGATGTGGAAATTGACTATTTGAATATTCCATTGTCCAAAGTATTAATGCAATGTGGCAAATGGTTATACAAAGAATTACATAAAGCTTTTTAATTCCTGTCCATTTTGAGATGTTGTATCACCAATAGTCTATAATTGTGTCAATGTGCTTCCTCTGTAAAGACACACACATATACAGTCTATGGTAAAGCACTGTCTTTTTTTTTAAACATTAACATATCACAAATTCCTGAAGCCGTCTGCTGTATTACAAACATGTACAGAGCAGACAGGACTGATATGCATGCTAACATTATCACTTGTGTTTTAATACGGTCTCTAAGCTTCTTCATTGACTCCGAGGTCACATCCTCCACATTATTGATCGACTGCTCTATTTTTTGAAACCACAAAATCTCTTTCACTGCAACTGAGAATGCTAAAACAATGCCCATATGAGTTACATCCAGTCCTGTTCAGGCTGTTCTGGACTGATAGTTCTCTAACTTATTATTCAAGTATTGATCCATGATTACTTTTAATGGGTGAACTCCTGACTCACTGCTGGATGGAGCGTTTGCATTGAGGATCTCTTGACCCGAGAAATTTCAAATCTTAATTTAGATCGTATTTAGTGTTAGTCACAAAAGTGAGCAATTTAATGTGTTTCATTTATTATGTTTTCCCTGATTAATTGATTTTTCTCCATATAATAATAATAATAATAATTCCTTGCATTTATATAGCGCCTTTCAAGACACCCAAAGCACTTCACAGTTCATTCTTCTCTCACTCCACACTCAGTGGTGATAAGCTGCTATTGCAGCCACAGCTGCCCTGGGGCAGACTGACAGAAGCGATGCTGCCAATCTGCGCCATCGGCCCCTCCGACCACCACCATCATTCACGCACACACCACTTCCATACTAGGCAATGTAGGTGAAGTGCCTTGCCTAAGGACACAACGACAATTTTTACCACTGGCGCCCCACTGTGGCACCTGGAATTCCCAGTGGTCTCCCATCCAAGTACTAACCAGGCCCGGCCCTGCTTAGCTTCTGAGAGCTGACGAGATCAGGCTTTGCCAGGCCGGTATGGCCACCATATAGTCCTTCAATCCTTCAACTTCTCATGTCACAAACCTCCAAACACAGTGTAGAGGGGAGAGGTTATTGAAAATGAAGGAGACCTCTATTTGCAATAGCCCCTCTGAAAATATTGTTTGGTTGTTGGTGCAATATTTTCAGATGGATCGCAGAGGTACATGTAACTCTATACGAGACTTATGTTTTTTTTCAATTGTTGAACCTTTTGGGACTAACTTCACAAGATAAAAAGATAAGAAGATAAAAAACTAATTTCACCTTTGTTCATTTATGCTGACAGAGAAAACGTTCTGCCAGTTTTTGTTAACGTAGAGGTGTATTAATTACATAATATTTACCAAACACAAGGCTGATAAATGTGCAACACCAACACCACTGTCCTCCAGCTCCTTAAACTTTAGGGATTATAGAATGGAGTGATGTCAAAAAAGATCTCAGCATGTACATTCAAATATTACCTGTCTAATTTAGGTTAAAAAATGAATAAAGTCAGTGCCCATTCTGTTTTTGAATAAGTAAATAACTTGGAGACTCTAGAGACTAAACCTCTGACAGGAGATAAATGGAGTTAATTTTGTACAGTATGGAGCCCTGTGCCATATGTGCTAAAAAAAAAAAAAACAAAAACAACAGCAACATCAGAATAAAAAGTAAGATGCACCTATTTTTCTAATTACACTAGAGTGTACAAACACTATTAAATATTTTCACTAACAATTAAGTTCTCATGCTTGTTATCATGTTTCAAGTTTCAGTCATTATGCGATTCTTTCAAACATAATTTACTCACAAATGGCCTATATAAAAATCACTGTGGATGAAAGTGAACAGAACAGTGGAAAACATAAGAAAAAGAAAAATATCAGGCACTCACTTAGTTACAGAATATTTAAAAGCCTTTATTGTGAACAGGCAGGAAGCATTAAAAACTCAACATACAAAGCGTTTATAGTAGTGTTTTTAATGCTTCCCGCTCGCTGCACCCTTCACGAGCACCCTGTCTCTGCTGTTAGAGGAAAAAATAAACTGCTGTATTTTAGGTTTCTATATTACATCAAGATATTGGTTAAAGGGCCCATATTATGTTCTATGTCATAATGTTGTTTCCTCATCACAAATATACCTGGAGCCGTGTTTTGTTTCATTCACACATTTAACACACAAACCTGCATATTTCAGATGAGTTGTTACACTAAAAAGCACCATATACCTTGTGATGTCATGTGGTAAAGTAAGTAAGTGCTCCACTGTGTTTTCAAAAATCATACATCTTCAGTAGAATCATTTAGATAATTTCAGCTCTGGAATTGTCAGTCTCTACTGAATTAAAGGTAAAAGGTGAAAACTACCACTTTAAAAGCTTTGAGCTTTAAGGATGAAACAAAACACTAAAAACTAAAAAAACTAAACAAAAAAAAAAAACCTTTTGTTATGTTTTTGCAAAGGGCAATAGGGACATTATGGCATGGCTTAAAGCTTGCAAGAGTCAATTTTGTTAAAAAAAAAAAACTACCTTTAAATGACATGTTCCAACAAAGCCAACAGAGACTGTTAACTTGCAGGTACATTCAGCTGCAGCCAAATGGCATCAGTGAACATGAATGAAGAATGGCTATTGAATGTGTGTGAGAATTTACATTTATATTGATTCACATATATGTTCTCCTTTGTCTATCGGATGGTAAAACCCCAAAGCATTATCAGTATCGCCAAAAGTCATCCAACTATCCTCACAAGACAAATGCTTTGTGGCAGAATAATATTTATTTTTGCTGTCTGCATGATTGAGTATGGGCCATTTTCACAAACCACTATCCGACAGCCACAGTGTGAGAGAAAATTCACAAACCGATACTTGCTTTTATTGGCCACTGACGGTATCAGTGTCTAACTGCGAACCCCAAACAGAAGAGCAATGCTTCAAAGCTGACAAAGTGGATAAATACATCCGTCAATAGTTTTTCTGCAGAACGGAACAAGCAAATGTGTCTCTATTAATCACAACAGGCTTTATCACAGCATAAACAATGCACAACTAAACTGCATTAGTGAAGGCTGTTTAAAAGAATGATAAAATACAAGTCATATTGAAGACGACTCATGGGAAAGGTAAAACTGGACATAAACATTAATAATAGAAACTGACTGAAGTTGACAAGATACTGGGGTGGATTTTTCTCCTAATAGTCTGCAATATAAATCTTATCTTAAATCAATATGGACCAAACAAAATCTAAATCAAACACGATTGCCCTACTGCCCTATTACAAATTAACATTTTTGTACTTTTACCAGTACATTATTTTTCAAAGTGTACCATTATGTCACAGTGGTTTAGAATTAGCCACAAACCACTAAGTCCTTTGACTAATAGTGTAACAAAATAACCTTACAAAAATGGACATTCATCCATGTGATTTATTTTTTTCCAAGACTGAAGATTCCTGCAACAATATACAAAGCAGCCTGTTATGTACGCAGGTAAAATTAGTGGATGACCAAGAAAAAAGTAGTATTCCATTAAAGGAAGTCAGTTTCAATGAAAAAAAAGCACTTTGAACCTCACCAAGGGAAAGGTCCAGGATGATGACTATGCAGTACTTTCAGTACTTTCTCCCTTTGTTAGGAAATTCTGGTTTCCTGTCACATGTTTTATGTAACCAAGATACACACTCTGAGGGACTTGCATAAATAGTAGTTTACTTATATGTATATATGTGTGCGTGCATACATACACACACACACACGCACGCGCACGCGCACGCGCACGCGCACGCGCACGCGCACGCGCACGCACACACACACACACACACACACACACACACACACACACA
>KN496059.1:22239-51524 GCA_000787155.1 Scartelaos histophorus
AAGGAAGGAGGAGATACAGACCACAGATGTTAAGACTCGAAAGCTCCTGACCATGCATGGAGGTTTCCATCCCAAATCCAGCACCCTGAGACTGTACGTGAGCCGGAAGGAAGGAGGCCGAGGACTAGTGAGTGTGGGAACCACTGTCCAGGATGAAACATCCAAGCTCCATAAGTACATCAGCGAAAAAGCCCCGATAGATGATGTACTCAGAGAATGTCTCAGACAGTGGGGTCCAGAGGAGGAAGAGGTGCTGGAGGGACCATCATGGCAGGACAAACCCCTACATGGGGCGTACCACCGGAACATAACTGAAGTGGCTGATATCAAGAAATCCTACCAATGGCTTGAGAGGGCTGGTCTGAAGGACAGCACAGAGGCACTCATCCTGGCTGCACAGGAACAGGCCTTGAGCACCCGAGCAACAGAGGTCCAGATCTACCACACCAGACAAGACCCAAGGTGTAGGTTGTGCAAAGAGGCCCCTGAGACAGTCCAGCACATAACTGCAGGGTGTAAGATGCTGCAGGGAAAGCTTACATGGAGCGACACAACCAGGTTGCGGGCATAGTGTACAGAAACATCTTTACAGAGTACAGGCTGGAGACCCCAGGGTCAAGGTCGGAAAAACCTCTAAAGGTTGTGGAGAATGACTGAGCCAAGATCCTGTGGGACTTACAGATACAGACTGACAGAATGGTGATGGCGAACCAACCAGACATAGTTGTGGTCGATAAGCAAAAGAACAAGGCCGTGGTGGTGGATGTTGCAATACCAAGCGATGGGAATATCAGGAAAAAGGAGCACGAGAAACTAGAGAAATACCAGGAGCTCAAGGAAGAGCTGGAGAAGGCCTGGAAGGTGAAGGCAACAGTGGTGCCCGTGGTGGTCGGGACACTCGGGGATGTAACTGCCAAACTGGAGGAGTGGTTACAGCAGATACCGGGAAAAACAACAGAGATCTCAGTTCAGAAAAGTGCAGTACTAGGAACAGCAAAAATACTGCGCAGAACTCTCAAGCTCCCACACCTCTGAAGGATCTCTCCCAGACCTAGAGAGCCCGAGATGTATGAGGGTGAGAGAGACCAACTACTGTGGAAGGTGAGGAGCACATAGAGCTAACATCTAAGCTACCAGTGCACACACCACTTTACTTTTCTTTTATCCTATTCTGACAATGAACTTATGGATGTGATGAACTGCACTGACACATTGGTCTATTTGATGCTTTTGTACATTGCACTTCGTCCCCAAGACAAAATTCCTCTGTTTTTGTTTTTACTTGTACTTCAGGTTAATACATTACTGTCATGTACTCATTTTATATGATAGTACTACAAGCTGTGCAAATTGTTCCTTCATGTCATCTCTCCCTTTTGCCTGACTGATGTTCTAATAATGTTATATCTTCTTCCTGTGTGCAGATGTGTGTAGGGTGTTGAGTTTCGGCTATAGGAGAGTTTGGACAGGCACTGAAGGTATCATGTGGTGCCATTGACTGAAACCATAGAGAAGGTAGAGCCGCAGGACATGCAGTCCTTGTGTCCTTTCGATTTTCAAAAAGAGACCAGCTGAGAGCAGGAAATAGGCAAATAGATTTCCCCTCTTCATTTATCGTTGCAACTTTTAGAGCTACACCAGACGAGAGTGGAGGTTGAAGATGAACCATGTTTTGTCTGTATTTGCCTTTGGGCTATGCAGCGACTGGTGTTGTGAAGATGTTTGTTTAATTAATCCCTACAGCGTGTAATTCATTATAAAGGCTCATTTCTTCAGCTAAGTGTTAACCCATTCATTTCTGTGTAAATCAGTAATGATATAATTATGTGCAAGAGCGAGACGGAAGCGTACACTGTGGCTTATTGTCCATTAGGGCTTAATAATAGCTCTGAGACTCCATTAAATGTTTTCCCGTGTGTATCCACTCAAACTTACTGCCTCTGCTGGGAATATGCTCCTGTTTTGATTGAATACAAGTGCTCTTAACAGAAGCAAACATTAATTCAGAGAAGGATGGAGAGGATCAGCAATAATCTCAAAGCACAAAAACACCATTTACAAACAATTATTCAGGTGCCAAAGGATTCATTTAATCTCAAACTAAGATTACGTGGTTGACAAAAAACAGATGAAATATTCAAAATAAGTATTCTTGTTACAAAATTGTGGAAACTAAGTAATACATATGGAGATGATACTAATGTTCACAAAAACAGACCTATGCGTATGTTATAGACCTCCAAGGAATTAAATTGCCATTTATTTAATCAATCTTAATGGTTTACTCCACTGAATCCACAAAGCAGTTCTGCAGCAAATGAGTTCCTAAATGATATTGTAATTGTCTGGTGTTCCTGTCCAGTTAGATGGATCGACCCCACACCTGCGAGTGTCCAGTTTTGTTTTATTTTCTCATGAGATTACAGCTCATCAATGGCCATCACATTGTGTTTACACAGAGAAAGTGCTGTTGATATTGTGTGTCTCTGGGCAAGTGGTGCACACACCTAACAAGCTGTTCACCTAATAACATTTCTCTTAGTAACAGCTCCCATTGCAGTCTGCAGTTTTCTTGGGTCTATTCCACAAGGCTTGTCTATCTTTTATAGCGACTCAAAATGTGTTCTCCAATGCAAGATCTATCTATAATTTACAAACGGGGATTCTTTTTGATGAAATATACAGTGTCATGTGTTTTTGGATATTGACTATTCATTTGAAGTATCAAAGAAACTGTCAATGACCCATATTTTAATATCATGTTTGGTTTGTATAATAGTTGTGTTTGAATCATAAAAACTCCAGACAGCATTGACAAGGAACAGACCATTTTCTTTTTCTATGACAGACAATAGATGTTTGGATTTAGGCTCAGTAGGATAAAGAAGTCTAAACAAAATTTTCTCTGTATCTGTGCCCACATCTGTGTTTGAGTCATACATTTTCTATTCTTTCATTATTTCCCCCCCCAAAAAATACAAATAAAAATAAAAAAGACAGGAGATTTTTGCTAATTGGAGAATCTCTCATATTTTTCAATACTCAACAATTACAGTAACATTGCGTTGAGGTGTCTGGCTTTGGGCTGGAAAGGTAACAGAAAACCAGGCCAGGCACTTGAGCTGCTGACACAGAAGTGTACCGCTGCAGAAGGTTTACACATGGGGGATTGGGTTTCATTCCTCAAAATAAATCCGCAATCCATGACAACATCCTGAATGAATGAACAACTTGGCTCCAAAATCCGTATCCCATTTGAATGGTTCTGTCAAATGAGCTTTTCCTGCATGTCAAGACATCTTGAGGAATGGAGGGCCTATTTTAAAGATGACTTATGGGCCCTTTGCACATTATCACTAGATCCAGTTACCTCAAAAGTGAAAATCTTCACTTACTGTTTGATTCATTCTCTGTGAGGAATTAGCTGTGTTGTGCTAAAATAAATCAATATTTAATAAACATGCAGTGGACAATGAGTTACAGATGAATAATCACTGACAGCATGACCTTTAAGTCCACTGTATGAACTATGTGTTTCTAATGCTAACCTAAATTATGTACTTTTATCAAGTTGTAGTTTCTGTTCATTTACATTAGACTTTAGCTTTGAGACAGAAACACCTTTGTAAACACAGAGGTTTCTCCAGTGAAGCAGATACATCATATTCAAGGTCTTAACACGCCGTCAGAGATTATCCATGAGTAACTCACTATCCTCTGCATGATCTTTAAATATTGATTCATTTTAGCTCGATTCAATTAATTCCCCATAGAGAATGAATGCAATAGTGAGTTAAGATCCACACTTTTGAGGCAAACGGAGGCAGTGTTTTGAAAAGAGGCCATTATACTTTTTGTCTGATGCTTAGTATAACTATAAACTATTGGTTTTTCGTTATAAACTTCATTATGCACACATTTTTATTATTCAAAACCTGCTATGTGCTTTTTGAACCCTATATATAATTGCAGTACAGATAGGAGATAAGGAGAAGGTGAAAACTGAAATTTCCTGAACACTCAAGCCTCAAATGTAGGACAATGGGATTAATCAAACATGGATGAATCAATCTAAATACAGTTTTGAATAAGCTACTGATGAGGGAACCCGTGTTATGTCTTGTTTTGTATAGAATAGCATATTTTCACACTTCTTTTTTAATCCAAATGCAAATGAGGTTTGCTGAAATGTACGTGTGTCTTAGTCTTGCAGGGTCAGGTGTTATTTTGGAATGCTCAGAATAGCCATTAAGACAAGCCTACTGTGATATATGGGCCCAATTAGGAAGTCAAGCTTTCAAAATCAGTCCCAATGCACTTTCCATCATTAATTAATCGGACAAAGGACAGAGAAAAGGCTTTAATTGGTGTCCACCTTGAAAATGTGATTTTCTCACAGTGTTTGTATTGATCCAACCTGTCTCTAGGAGTAAACTTTTAAAGCTCTTAATAAGCAGTGTTTTTGGTAGTCGGGCAGAGAATTGGCCCAGTTCGGATCTGTTCTATAATGTCTGGCCTGTACAACAATGCGGCAAGATCGATAATATTGACTCTCAGTGGGTCAAGTGTGTGCTTCAGATCACATGTAGAGTAAGTTCAATAGTGTGCTCCTGTCTGTGCTATCACCTTTATTGAACACCTGGGAAGATTAGGTGTCACTTTTAGACGATGCCTGGTGTGACTTTGCTGTTATGTGGGTGTAAAGACACTGTGCCACTGTCCAAACCAAGGCACAGACGGTAGCTGTATTTGTTATAGAGCTGATGTCCAGACTGTGAGTGCTTTAGCTCATAGCAAACAGCTGACGATCCTGGCACGAATTTGGGTCGTTGGTAACAGGCTCATATGACATGTGTTCAAACACAGGAGTCGCAACTAAATTCAGGGGAAATGGAAAACAGTGATTTTCAGTGGCTAATGCGCATTACACTCACAGAGCTCATGATAAAGGACAAAAGCAGGTCAGTTAGTATCACATGGGAATGCCTCTATAGTTCACCTGCCATACTGTCAGGCAAGATCTATATATATAGCCCAATATATGGAAACTATAGGAAAAAATGCTGCTTTAGTGAGTCTCAGCTACAGTCTAACAATGGGAGTCCATGGTCATATTACACTACACCACTCTAGAATAGCTATTTGATGAGACAGGTATAAATCATTGACAACCAATTTACAGCACATTATTGATAATTAGTAATCAAAGTATGACTAACACTCAAATCACAGTTATTCTCCAACTTACTTTTGGACGTTATCTCACATACGATGCCAAAACTGTTTACAATTACTGTTAACATCAATCACATACTGTTAGTAAGACATACAAGATCATGCTAGGAATGCAACAAGATCTTGAGAGACAAAATTGCCACAAGTTTGTGCACACATGAGAAAAATTTAAAATGAAGATGAGGTTATTTTCCCATGTTTTTACATTTGGATTGTACGAGGAAGGGGTCAAGAGCTGGTGAGTTACAAAAAGAAGTGCTATTATGACAACAAATATAAAACTGAAAAAATAAAAAATGTTGAAGCCAAAATGGTGAACTGAACCACAATTTATTTGTTATAAATTATATCAAAATCTTGTCTTGTCTCATTCTGGTGGAACCACTTTCATGTCTCATCTCATCTTGGGGAAATTGTGTCTTGTCTCAACCCTAGTTGTAACCCATTTCTACATCCAATTAGTGTTTTACAACACTGTGGAATGCTACTGACCTTATGAAGAAATGCTAAAAACTAGATATTGTGCAGATTATTCTGCCAGTAGCTGTTATTGAAACATTTACAACATTTACAACATTTGAACATTTACTCCTACCCATGCCTACCCTTGTTTAGGAAAGGTGAAACAATAGCACCATTGACATATGACATTTCAATGAACACTTCATTTATCATTTGTATGATCATAAGTCCTGAAAATGTTTCCTTTAAACATGAAGCCGCAGCCCTTAGTTGAAAATGCGGATGCTGTGATGGGGTGTGTGAGTTACCTGTTTGATGGGCTGGGATAAGGCGTCCAGCTGGGATGAGCCTGACCTCAGACCAAAGGGATCACATTTATGAAGGCACCACAGCCTGCTGAGAATAACAAGCATCAACACAGGCCAAAGGCTGACCTGTGCACAGGTGAAGGGCGCCAAGAGGGGATTTTATAACACGCAGGGAAAGTTTCGTTTATGTCTTTTCAAGTTTAGTGAAAGCATTTAGAATCAGTATCTTCAAACTGCAAAGTAAATGCAGAAACCAAATATACAACACCTTGAACTACACATTTTGATCTACTAAGCTCATATCAAAACACATCTAGAGTTATAGAAGATATGAACCTGTAAATATGTCATCACAAAAAGGAAAACGTCTCTTATTGGATAATATTCCAGCATTTCTTTTGGCATTTAATCTGCAAGCTGTTTAAATCCAAACACTCTGAGATTGAATCACAGATAGGTAACAGTTAGAAAGAGAATGGCATTTGAAACGCTCACTTAAAGTCAAATTAGACGTCAGGAGTCATATCAATTTTCTCCAGTGCCAATACTATATGCACACAATATTCCCTTTGTAAAGTACTTGGAGTCTAATAAAAGATGTCTGTGAATGAAAAGAGGAGCGGGGAAAAGCAAAGAAAAGGGCTACTTCAAAATCTCATCAAGGACACAGGAAGATAGAAATATAGTAATATTTGCTGAAAATGGGAGTAAACTATGCATTTATCACGTTCATAAAAATGCATGCAAATGGTAACGCTGAGTGGGCAACGATTCTACATTTATGTCCATTAGGCAATACTTTCCATGTAAAATAGTTTGTTTTTGTTTAAATACTAAATACTTTGGGTATAAATAAAAATACCCAGAGCAAATCTTTTCCATGGCATATCGTTCTTCTTCTTCATTCTTGCAGACATTCAGGTCAAGGTTGCAGTGAGTGTGACGTGCAGCGTCCCCGGGAGCCTGCCCCTGAAGAAGCCTCCTCGGTCCCCTCCAGCACAAACAGCACTGCTCAAAAAAGCCTGGCTCCTCATATCTTCCCTGTGGCTGACATCCCAAAAACCAACTATTGCCTTATCACTACTACTCATTCTTAAAGCAGCTGGCAAAAGAGCTGTCTAAGCCTAATGTAAGGTGGGATAGATTTGTGCAGGAAAGGTGTATATTAGACAATGTTTTATGTCACTTTAAGGATACATTGATGCGACACTGGTATTGGACACAGTCGCCAATACTGAAAAATTAGCTGGATACAGATATTACTTATTACTATTTAAATTCTTCTGCACATATACTACATACATGCAAGCAGACATAAAGAAGCAGATTGTGCAATTGTTTAACATGAGGGTTAGTTAGTTGTATTGGGTCCAATATATATTATATATATTTGCAGCTGAATGTTTGTGTTTGAAATATCACTGCAGTTACTTTTCAAGAAACTGACATAATATCTTTATAAACACCTTCTCTATCACCCTGCCCTTGAAATATCATCACCGTGTTAAAAAAATATATACAGTATTCACTTCTGCACTTACAGTTGTTATAATATATGATAAGATATAACCATCCTCAGAGGGAGATTATAAAGATGGATGCAGTTCATCACACCATTAGCTGCTCAGTGTTAATCATGCAACTTGCAAAGCACCTGCCTGCAGAGGCGTGTTCAGATGGTGTCAATATGTTAATGCTGAACTGATTAAAACAACATTTACCAGAGTAAATGGGGGGCAGCTGTTCATTTATATACTGTATACCATATACACACAGTACAATGCTCATTTCTGAGATAATTAGCTGAGCTTTCCCAAATTCCTTATTTATAAAAGTATTTTTGTGGTTTTGTTTAAATATCTATAGACATATGTTAAAGTTACATTGGAAAATTACTTCTGATGAGGACAGTCAATTTAAAGTTGACTTACTGATAGTTTACTATTTAAGGATTCCTTCTATGATACAAATATTTAAATAAAATTCAAAACTCAATGGCACTGTACTTTGAACATGTACATTGTATACTAACCTGCATGTGTGTTGTAACTAGTGTGTTAGCTTTGCAGGAGATGAATCACAGGTGCAGTGGAAGTGGCCTGACAGTAAATGGAGGGGATGAAAGAGAGTTGTCAAATGTGTGACACATGGGACAGTGCAGCAGTGGGAAAGCACACGTTACTCAGTATCCATACATGTGAAGCCCGAAGTCAACAGCAGCCCTGATGGTCACATCCATATTCATTATGACTGCCGCGCTCTCCAAATCATTCATTAATAATCACCTCATTATAGACCCACTTTGTGTTGGCAGAACATTACAATAATAAGCCACCGGACAGCAGTGGAATAGTAAGCACAGTATTAGAATAAATGCTACAGGCTATTACATTCTGTATGAGCCTTGTGAACAGTGTTCACTTTTTTATCAGCAGACACAGAGCAAAGAATTGTGATAAAGCAGTTGGGTTATCAGCGGAAATGTATTCACTACTAGTATCCAGCTTCAGCATCCTTGAAGTAAACACAACACTGTGTCCAAGTAAACACTGTCTTTATCTATTATGATCAAGTTTTGTTGAAAATAAAAAAATAGCATGTGTGGTTTAGAGAAGGATTGTATAGCTTAGGTTACATGCACCTTGTCATATATGAGGTGTCAGGTACTCTGAGTACATAAGTGCATATAAAAAATAGCCGTTGACAACCCAAAGTAAAGTTACAAAGAGTATGCAATTACATATAAATATTTTCCTATATAATTTTGACTATATTAAAACACATGTCCTCTTCTTAAGTGCTGTTTGTGCATGACAAAAACCTGAGAAAGAGCTAAACAGTCAAGGTTAAAACATCTCACTAATATGGTTGGCCGGCTAAAATAAAATAAGAGATGACCATCTTGAGGAATTATCAAAATATGTTTCTATTCACTGCTACCTACAGTGAGCTAGAAGACTGATTATTTCATATTTTACACTGAACACATGTAGCTTCTTAATAGGTCTTCATGGTTTATAGGTACACAGAGCCCCAATGTGTTGAGACTCATCACTGAGGTCCCAGCAAACTTGGACACACTGTTCCCACTGCAGCTCTTGCTTTGTGTGTCCGTGAATGTAAAATAAATATATAAAAGATGAAAGACATAGAATCACAATAATATTTCACAAAATGCTTATCTCTTCCACTAGGCATTGTAGCTTTAGACTTAAAAAGAGCTGGGGTATAGCTAATACAAACAAGACAACATAGTGCCTGAAGACAGCAGCAGCACCTGCTCACAAGGAAGATAAACAACAGAAGGGACTTAAGGGGACTACTGTATTTGCACACAACCAACATAATGTGGTACACATGTGGCTCAGAGACATTCATCTCAAGAGGATCTTTCTTGAACCAGTAGTAGTTTATAACTTATTAATTAATTAAAAATAATAACAACAATAATAAAAAACACCACTGTTCATCATCAATGTGCATCATGCATTAGAATTACTTCTACTTCCTTAGACAGATTCTGACACTCAGCAACTCAATTCCCTCAGTGCTATTAACATTTTTCCTGATTCTAAGCTTCATGTTATTATTTTTTGAAACTGTTAAAGGTTTGAAAATTCTTTCCATTATATTATTTTTCATCAGTATTTTTATAAATTAACTTTTTTCTTGACCTTCTGAACCTTTAGTATTAAATTCCAACTAAAAATTGAGTTCAGAGTTATTCAGTGCTGCCTGTATTTCTTCAGTAATATTTCATCAGTTGTGTAGCAATCAGATTTGGTGCTGGCATGATAAATGAAGTGATGCACTGCAAACAGGCAGGTTTAATAAGTGTTCATTACCAGGACTGACAGCTGATCTGGGCCACGCACACTAATGTATGGGAGTAAACACGACAATTATACAGTCATATGGTATTTCTAAAGGTCTATGTAAATGATTTGATGGAGAGTGTCACTCGCTCGTTTCTATATGTTTGCTGATGTTATTGCTTTGCCAGGAATATTCCACAGTAAAGCATTAAATCGATCAATCTTCATGTAAACAAGCAGGTAATTATACCGGGCCAAATTACAGCAATAATACAATGTTTGTATTTGTAATGTAATCAAATAAATGTGACCTTGATGACTTAATGCCATACTATGGAGCATTCCAGGCAAAGCAATCTCCATGGAGACAAGTAGGTGGCAGAAGCCTTTGTTGATGACATCCCAAGGTTACACTTGTACGAGAATTTGGAAATGTAGCCGGAGCATACTTAAAAACAAAAGTGCAATGTGACCTCCACCTTGACTGACATTAAGTAGCTGCTTGGCCATTTGTCATGCAGGTTGGTAAGTGGCAGCGCTTTGAGGAGCAGCTGATACGCTGTTTACATCGCCTATTAATGCAGTGATGATTTCGTTTACCGAGACACACATGCTGCAGAAAATATAGCATCTGTCTGTGATTGTAAAAGGTTATTTGAGTCACACTTTTCTCTCCCGCAGCTCATTTCTATTCACTGCAAGTAAGTAGACATAAAAGGCTGACGCACGATTAGGTGACGACAATCCAATAAATATTTCTGCACTATCAACAGGAAGACGTGATTAAAAAGTAACTCACTGGCTGAAAAAAAAAAAAAGGAACTGACTATAACAACCTGCTGCACCACCTGGCTGTCTTTATACAGATCATTTAATGCTTTACTGTGCAACATTCAGGGCAAAGGAATAATATTTCGATGTAAACAAGCAGGTAATGGACCCCCAGCAGAAAAGTTATATGGTTCACCTTTATAGGGTCATAAATAGTTGCTCATGTGTTGTCATTATATGCCCTGTGTCATATGGGGCTGCCATGCTTGGTGTCCCTGGGCTTTTTAATTTTGGCTTCCACCTTAACCATAATGCTGGCCTGTGATTTGTCCATATAGATTGGTCCAAAGTCACCAGAAGCAGGCCACTATGGGACGAGTGGGAGCCTGTCAAGATGGTTTCTCGTAAGAATCTAGTGGCACAAGGTTAGATAAAATATGTAAAAAGGTGATCTTCCAATGAATCGTTCCAAATTCAGACTTAGTAATATACTAGTAAAGAGTTGCACTAAACACAGCAAAGACACAACACTGATAAAAAAATTACAGAGCTGCTTTATCAGACATTAGGAGCTTTATCAGACATTAGGACAGGGATACTACTCTCACAAAGGCCATTATTTGAAGACGTACCTTTGTAACTGCTATACTCAGAGCAGATATTAAAAAAGCAAGAATAATATGAGGCTTTTTGCACATGTAGACCTTACAATGATGAATGCTGCACATAGTGACATTAAAACACATTAGAGAATAATACATAGACCTACTTTAATCTTTATCACAACAGGGGCCATAGACAAAGCTAAGATACTAAATTAAAGGAGCGGCAGAGTTATGCACTGTCAGTGAAATATACAGTGAACTGGGGGAGGCTGGGGAAGTGGATGTGGCAGATTCCTTTCATATCAAGTCAGAAGGGAGCAGCCTGAGCTAAAATAAAGCCTATTTGCTGCTGACCAACAAGGCTATACCTCTGAAATGTGTTGAGTAAGCAGTAACCAGCAGCAAACATATAAAGTGGATTTAGCAAGGTAACTGCAAGTTAAATGTAGTTTTCAATTACTCACTTGAAAGTTTGTGAATAAATATGTGCTGACTACTCTAAGAATACATCACAGAATAATTGTGTCCTTGGATTGTCAGACCAACTAACTTTGCCAGCTTCAAATCTATTTGGTCTTTTCTGTTGCTTTATACATTCATTATTCCTCCTCATGTCTAAATCTTTTTAATAAATACTTAATCCTTTAATATAGGAAGTCATTTTGCTGTTGCACTGTAAATACTTTCTTTCTCCACTCCCAAAGATATTCAATGTCATTACTCAGCCTCCTGTTCATAAGTCCTTCATAAGTTGTGTATTACAGTTTTGAACCATACTTTAATAGTAGGCATCATAATTTCACCCCTCCAAAACTGCGATTACACTGGAAAACCAGAATACCTTTCACACAAGTTCCATTCTGTGTGCCCAAGAAGAAGAGCCAAAGATTCTTGTGCAGTTCCTAAAATCCCTAACGATGCTCAGAAACACTTAAAAGTGATTATGATGTGCTTCTATTGAATGACCAGTCAGGTCTCTTCAAATAAAAGGTAACAGCTCTTATGCAAGACACTGACACTGAATCTGGTTTAGATATTTTTGTACAAAGTGGAGAGGCAGAAGCGCAGTGACATACAAACATTGTGTAACAGGGTCAATATGGTCTGCTTAAATTACACACAGTTTTTAAGGAGTAACAACCTGCACTGTGAAAAGGAATATGCCCATACAAATGAGTGTGGCCCGTTAATAGACTTACTGTAATATGAATACTCCCATTGCAGATTACTGACTAGGTTTATCTTCTTTCAGAACTGCTGGAGTCAAATTGTAGATAAAAGCTTAATTGTGTACAGCGTTTGAAGGACACAAAGCAAGTTCAAAAACATTATTCAACCACAGGTTTATCACAGTTTAAACTGTGCTGTGTTTCTTGCTGATTGCTTTTCTGGCATTGTGCAAATGTGTTTGTATTAACTTACCCTTACTTACCCTTACAGAGAAGCCAACAAGAAGTAACCCTGCTGTCAATGTGCAAAGCAGGATGTACCTCAAACACCACCTTAATGCCTTTTCAGCGGCAAGGCCGCTTCTGTCCATTGGCAAACCCTTATGAGGAGACAAACAGTGAACATAATCAGCCATCAAGCTCTGGGCTTAACAGTATCCTCGATATCTTGCGTCATTCCTCACTCAGAGAATGAAGTTGCCCACACATATGCGCTTCAGATCAGATCAATGGCTCTGTGCACATCAGGATGCTGCTGTGCTGTGGGTGCTCAATGGAGGAGCCCACCCACTCACAGGATATTCAATTGTACACAATCTATCCGCTCTGGTTCAAGCATTACATTTTCACATGGGACTGGCAATATTTCCACATGTACCTTTGGGAAATGTGTACAGAAATATATCTGTTTATACTGCTGTACAGGAGATAAAGACAGTAAAAGTGTATCAGGAGGACACAAGCCAAATACAGTAAGATGTAAAATATAAAAATACAAAGGAAGATCGAGTCTGTGCACATAAGTAATAAAGAACAACATGACAGACATGAGAGACCCTCAAGATCTGGGAGTGGTTCATTGTAACAAGGGTTTCAAGGTAGTTAATGTCATTGTGATTGAAGGATTCAAAGTTTGATTTAAAGTGAGTAACCTAGTCCAATGTGTACAATGTTCGCATGTTTTGATATAGTAGTTTTTGTCTCACGATACAATTACTTCAATAGACAATTTTGAATTCACCATATTTGTATCGTTAATTGCAAAATTGGATCATTATTTGTCCTTTACTTGGCCCTAATAGACACTATATTGAAGATAAAATGAGGAGAATAAACTTTTTTTGGACTATCCTGCTAATTATTACGTCCTTAAATAGCTCTGTAAATTAGAAGTGCAGTTCTGAAAAGCAATGGTCTCTATAAGTATGAAACCAAGGCAGCAATGACATATCTGTGACCGTCTAGCACTATATAGGACGGAACCAGGTAGGTGCTTGTAATTGACTTCAAGATGAAGAAGTCTAGGGAGAAAAAGAGTGCAAATTTTTACCCCTCCTCCAGCATCACTTTAGACACCTCCTGGAGAGATGTGCTCATTAAGACACAGCAAAACACATATATCAAACAGAGAAAGCTGTCAGGCTCTTACCCTGTGGGATCTGCCGGTAGCAGCAGAGGACTGTGCTAAGCTGTATAAATGTATATTACAGTCCATCCATGTATACTTTTATAGAAGACATTTTCCCCACAGTGCAGGCCTCTGCTGGACGCGGATTCACTTATTATGAACTAGATTCTTAAGATGGGACTGGTGATTAGGACGCTCTTTTGTGGTTATGACATTTTATCAAATGGTTTTACATATCCATAAAGATTATAGTCACAATATCAGCAGAAATGTGCTTTCTTATCAATGCTACTGGAAAGAGAAGTCTGAGAAGTCTGATACTAAGTTTTTCATAGTTTTCAGCAAACATACAGTACATGTCAAATTCAGAATAGCTTCTTTCAGGAATCAATTGTGTTGCATTTACTGTCAAATTATAAAATATATGGCTATGAATTGATTGGAACCAGAATTGTTTCTAGCTTTAGGCATAAAAAGCTTCAACAGTGGAGACATGGCTGAGGATAGATTCTGCCAAAACTACAGAAGAGAAAACATATTCCACACGTTGGCCAACTTCTAAAATTCAAACTCATATGAATTATTAAGATCTTGGATTATACTTTTAATAAACCATTTTTCTTTTGCCCTCTTTTGTCATAAAGTTTCTCTTTTGGCATAGGCCAGCTGCCAGTTTTGAGCTGTTGATGCTCTTTCTTCCCTGAATGGAGGTGGACAGGAGACTGACACTGATGAGGTGAAATTATCAGAAATTGGACTGTGATTGGTTGTGAGATGTCAGTCTTTAGATTCTGTGGTGGTGACAGTGTGTAAGTGTTTGATTGACTTACCCTATTGTTGTTGATTAAACCTGCCAAGATGAAGGTCTGTCAGAGACATGCACAAGCAGCCTGCTCAACACATAAATCTGAATGAGTTTGAGCACTTTATAAAACTTTAAGAGAGCAAAGATAGAAACTTAGTGCATTTGATATAGTAAGACAGCGGTAAAATGATTTATTGTTGTGTTGTTGTTGCTTTTAAAATAATCAAACAGGTAAATACACTGATGAACATGGAAGTGGCCTACAACAACACCAGGGTCATCTGATCTAAGGTGATGAAAGGGTCATTTTAGGCCCCAAGAAAACTACCTCTGTCCTCAGGCTGCCTGTCGCCACAGGGAAAATTATAGTTATTGGTGCTATTCCTTTCATGTCTGATTGGCTAAGGGCTACTCCCTCTAACCATCTGATACCAGGAGGAAAATAACACACACTAGAAAAAAAGACAATTTTTACCAGATTATACACACTGTAAGGAACCACGTGATTTGTGATGTAACATAAAACTCATCTTTAGAACTATGGCCCAAATTACACCATTTTCTTTTTGCTTTACATGACATCACAAGTTGGAATAGAGCATATTGAGCCTGGGAGATGTAGACATACTAATAATGCACCATTACTCAAGCATGTGTGAATGAAACAAAACTAAACCTCCTAGTATGTTTTTGGGGAGGTAACAGCAGTACCATACCATAGTATATACCATAGTGTACCACAGCTGTAACACAGCCTAAAGCTGACTAGAGTCCATGTTTACATTATATGTTTAGCCAATACATTTTAAGATTGTATTTACTGGAATCAGTAAGACGAATACTATTTTTCTTTCTTTCTGTCTTTCTTTCTTTCATCCCATATGCTATCTATATCTATTGGGGCAGCAGATAAATAAGCTGCTTTGGTCAACCCAAGGTTTGTTGACCAAATGGGATTTCCCCCAAATACACTAGGCCTAGTTCATTTGATAAACAATGAGAGGTAATACAGACGCGCATGTGCGCCATGACGGAGGCCGCGCGGAGCTTTAGAGCGCGTTACCTGCGCACTGATTGCCGCAGGTGTGAAGCTGCTCGTCCGCCTGACTGAAACATGGCGCTGAAGCATGGCGCTCAATGTCAGCAGCTTTTACAGCTTTCTCCACTGTATGGCTAGCGATTCGGTCGCACTGATGGCTTTATGAGGAAAAATGCATCTAAACTTGAACTTTTCATCTTTTCCCGACGACTCCAATTCATCCAGCACCTCGGACATTGAGGAATCGCTGGAGCTCACTCACCGCTCCATTAAAGTGTGCGTAATAGTGGCTCTGGGCGTGATGATTACTCTGGGGAATATTGCAGTTCTCCTGGTCATCTCCTCCTCCGTGACCGGGTGGTCGAGAAACTCCCGGTACTTGCTGCTGTCTCTGACCGCTGCAGACTCTGCGTTTGGACTGCTGGTCATGCCCCTGAATCTGTGGGTGAGTCTGGTCAAGGACTATAACGAAGGACCAGATGCGCTTTGTCACGTGGTGGCCTTTTGCAACGCCACGGTCTACTCCACCTGCATGTACACACTGGCGACCATCAGTCTAGAAAGATATGTAGCAGTGTTTTACCCCCTCAAATATTGCTCCATTTTGACCAGAAAAAGGACTCTGCTGCTCATAGCCTTTTCGTGGTGCTTTCCCCCATTTTTGCTCTTTCCCATATCTCTGCCAACAGATATTATCCAAGTGCACTTTTCCACGGCGTCACTGGTGTGTAACCCCTCGTACTCAACAAACGTGCTTTACTCCCTGAGCCTGACTAGTTTGATCTTTTTCCCTTGTTCTATTATTATGGCCTACTGCAACCTGGGAGTGTGGTGCGCAGCCAAAAGACAGAGACTCAAACTGCGCCCATATAACTGTGCCCGGCGCACCAGGCCCAATGTGGCCCCCAGGGTGCTGGTGCCCGTCATGGCCGCGTACTACACTTGCTGGACTCCTTGCATAGCCACTATGATCTACAATGGTATGTAGGCTAATAATACAGTGGGCTACTTTAAGATTCTTTTTGTTGTCATCTTTATTTGAATAATATTTTGATAAATTATAGGGTACATTTTGATGAAACGTGGGAAGAATGAAAATGAGTAAATTTCAGCTTGCAGTTATTGTTTTGATTTTCTCCAGAGAGCAGTCATACACATCAAGCTGCAGTTTTCCGTCATTCTATTACAAAAAACAAAAAAACATGCACTCAGGCTCCCATCTCCAGCATCTCTGCTGATGGTAACTATGCTGTTGTCAGGCTGTTGCTACCTGTCCTCATGTCACTCTTGTGTGTCTTGCAGCAGTCTCTGGGAGAAGTGTACCAGAGTGGGCAGAATTTGTTGTGGTGTGGCTGCCAACCTCCAATGGCTTCCTCAACTGTATCTTCTATTTCTGGATAAACCAAAGTTTCCGCAGGAAATTCTATCACATCCTGCAGAAGCTCAGCCTGGCCTTATGCCCAAAGCTGGCCCATATCTGTGGGTGCTACTCTACTTCCCAGATTCAGTTTGTGTCCAACATTTTTGACAATGACAACAGTGTACACGGGCGGTCGGCCAGTGTATCGTCCACAACCACTTTACTGTCCTTGGCGTAGGACCTCTACATCAGAAGAGAAGAACTGCAGATGATCTTCCCCTGTGAATTTTCCAGTGTGCTGCCAGACTCTACAAACCTGATAATGGATGGTAAGAAAACTGCAACACTCAAGTGGCATTGTCATACAAACATGTACAGCTTCAAGCATCATAATTTAATTTTGTTTTATATTTTTTTTATTTAGTTTCAGTCATGGTTTCTGTTCTGTTGAGTAGAACATGTTAACTTTTGACTGGATAATGGATTAGGATTTTTGTTTTACTCATGTACATTTGAACACACTGTAAATGGTCTCTTAATTCACCCTTTTAGTTGTTTTATAGTTCACAAACCAATGTAAAGCCACTGTTTTTATATACGTTAATGTGTTTGCAAATGTCAGTGTTTCTTACTTTAAAATTCAGATATCAGATATTTATAAATTCATTACCAGGACCAGATATGAAATGTTGACAAACTGGCACTGAGATTAGTAGCACTTTGAAGGATTGTGGCCATGTAGCAGGCTGCCAGTCTGAGGCCTTGGCATATCGGCTGAGAGAAGTTAACCTTTTAAGCTGTGCTGTTTCATGTACCTAAGGAGAAAAGTAATTAAGCAGTTACACTGTAGAAAGGTCACCACATTTGTGCCAACTGGAGATAACTCTGGTACCTGCAGCTGCTTTGGATGTGATTGCAAGATATTCATTATATTCATCCATAAGGTTGGTTTTAATGCAAGTCCTGATTCAAAATAAATGTTGAACAGACAATAGAAAAGCAAGGTAATTTTTATGTTGCCATTTTTAGACATGAAGCCAGGGTTGTTGCCCATGATTTTGATGACTGTCAGTCGCATTGTTAAACAAATGACAAAAAAAAATAATTTTTGTATGTTTATGTAAATCTAATGTTTATGAATAGTGGTATAAATAAAGTATAATGCCTTTAACGTTGCCCATTAATGCACCTTTTTTTTCTTCTCAGGGACACTACACTTAATCTTATGTTCTAATGGCATTAGATCAGCTATGATGATATAGAGATTGTATTGTTAACTACAGGTTTTATTTTCTTAATGCAATAGTTTGTATTGAACACATAACTATCACATTTTGTCAGCATTTTTAAAACGTTGTAAGTGCTGAGATCTGAGTGTGATGTGGGCACAATAGCTTTTTTTTTTAACAAAACAAATGATGTTTTGGAAGATTTAGACTTCTGGTATAGTTGGTATTGTATACAATGACCAATAACTAGAAAATCAAATAAACTGACATACAAGCCAGATCACTAAGCTTGAATCATTTCATTCTAGCGCTCAGTGAAATGCCATAGCCCTTCATGTCTCTTACTGCCACATGGTCTGTCAGACTTTTGACATTTTTGCAGTGTGTGTCTCCGAAGACAGTGAAGTGCTGTGCATTAGCAGCTCAGGCTCTGCTAGAGGGTCTGTGCTGATAGAAATGAGTGGTTTGATCACAGAAGATGCGGCTGGCTTTTTAGCTTCATAAACACCCATGTACAACTTACTCTCTCAGAACCAATCATTTAGCCCATTGATTGCCAACATTACAATCATTAAAGCATTTACAGGGATATGCAATTTTTACTGAACTTTCATGCATGGCTAATACATACAATTTATAATAATCGTAGGTATTCATCCAGTGTTTCCAGTTATTATGATTGAAATGAAACTATCTACAATGACTGTCAAAATAAAACATGGTCGCAGTGCCATCTTGTGTTAAGACTTGAGTATTACTCTACATGCTTCTCCAAGTACATTTTCCCCTTTTTGCATTTAGTCTAAATGGCCATTCCCAGTTAGTTACGAATTCGGCTATTGCTATCTCTACTTACATAAAAAGTATGTAACTCTGATCAGCTAAAATAAATTGGCATAGTGTCACTAGTCCTCTGGTGGGACAAAACATTAAGTGTATGTTAAGGCACAAACTCTGTGATCATACATATTCTAAACAATATTTTTTTGACATTTCATTTTGCAGACACAAAATTAAAAACAGTTAATTAAATTCTGTTTATTCAGAAACGTGATGGCAGGTGAAATGAACATAGCAAAAATAGCAGCATGTTTATGTCCCATAGTGTAGCTCTATACAATAAGGTTTTAAATAACATGTATAGTCTTAAATTTCTAAACAAGCAAATGCATGTACAAATATTCTTTCTGGATGAATTGAACATGTGTATATTCTTAAAGACAATGCATATGTTTAACTGGAGACACAGCTGCCAGGTACTTTCATCCAAACACTAAAGTGAAATATCTACTGATAATGGATCTAAAAATAAACAAGTCAATCTCAATCACCCAAGTTAATTATACCATTCCCCAGTGTATTAAAGAGCAAGAATAAAAGTTTTTCTTTTTTAAATCATTTTTTGCATTTATGATAAATCTTTAATTATTTTGAATAATGGCTTTCAATATTAAAACATTTTTGAAAAGTTAAATGATTTGTGATGGTGAAAGATAAACCTATGGAAATCGTTCACAGGCAGATAAATGGTATGAGCATACAATAAGAGCAAAGGTAAACAGTCAAATGCATAAGTTAAGACTTAAGTACCACTCCATATATTGACACAGACATTTAAAAACATACTGCAACTATTCCAGACCATCCTGCTGTTCCCAATGCTCTTATCAAGACATGAACAAAGAGTTTTAACCTCTGCTAATTTACCTGCAAATAACAGACGTTCACAATTATTGTGCATTCAGGAAGAGGAGGTTTTGGTCAACATTTCAAGGCCTTCAGATGCAACAAGCAAATTTGAATGTACTTAGCAGACCTCAGGAGGACTTGTGTTCAAATATAAAGTAACGATATGCCACACCTACAACAGCTGCTGCAACAGCAGATATCAACCAGGTTGACCAAGTGCTGCTACAGAGAAGAGACAAAAAGAACAGAAGATCATTAAAAGACCCTTGATGTAAAATTATTGTACAATGATACAAGTTTACAATCCCTTACCTGCTTTCTCCTGAATTTGTGACATTAACTTCCTAGAAAATCAAAATACATTACATTTCCAATTTCAGATCCATTACTTAGAGCATTTGTACAAGCATTACTCATTAGAACATACCTTTGGTTTTTCCTTTTTCTTGTCATCCTGTAGACACAAAAAAATAATAATAATCAAAATGACTTTCAATTTAACAGGATACCTAACTCCCTTGTTGCATCAAGACTCTGCATTTAACCCACCAGTGCCTGAAGATTCAGATTCAGATTTAGAAACCTCTTAAGAGCGGTGGGCTACAGTACAGCACCTGAGGACCCATCTCCAGAACTTAAACCAGGATCTTTGTTGCTATGACATAATCCCTCTCCCTGTCACTAAGGGTGTGCACCTTGCTTTCCTCCAGTGTTCCGAGCAGGATCACACACTCCCCCACACACAGAAAGAGCGTGGATGCTACAAGTCATTTCCCAGTACACCTAGTAAGACCTTCCTAGTGCCTTTCACAATTATATTCACTGGAAGAATGTAATGTAAACATCCATCCATCTTCTTCCGCTTATCTGGGGCCGGATCACGGGGGCATCAGTCTAAGCAGGGACTACCAGACTTCCCTCACCCCGGCCACTTCCTCCAGCTCCTCCAGGGGGGCCCTGAGGTGTGACAGCCAGCCAGGAGACGCTGTCCCTCCCAATCACCCCTCTCTAGGTGTCACTGTCATTGCTCACATGGGCGTTGAAGTCTCCCAGTAGAACAACGGATTCTCCGGTCGCCGCACTGTTTAGTACCCCTCCCAGGGACTCCAAGAAGGCCAGGTACTCTGCACTGTCATTGGGCCCGTAGGCCGACACAACAGTGAGAGACCTGTCCGCGACCCTCTCGTTCACTGGGGTGAACTCCAACACAAAGCGGCTGAGCTGTGGGGCAACGAGCAGGCCCACACCAGCCCGCCACCGCTCTCCGCGGGCAACTCCAGAAAAATGGAGAGTCCAGCCCCTCTCGAGGAGTTGGGTTCCAGAGCCCACGCTGTGCGTGAAGGTGAGGCCGACTATATCTAGCCGGTAACGCTCAACCTCCCGCTCAAGCTCAGGCTCCTCCTCCCCCAGCAAGGTGACATTCCATGTCCCCAGACCTAGTCTCCATGTAATGTAATGTAAACACACAGGGAATATTTACCAACATAATAGTTTAGCATTGTATAGATTAATGACTGAGTTATGTAATGCCTATGAAAGGGCTTTGAGGCCTAAAATAGGTCTCTGGCTGGTTGCAATGAGGACAACATTAGTCCCCTGATGCAGTAAGAGAATCTTTACTTGTAAATAATGACTTGCAATGCTTTTAGATAGCATTGTTTCTTGCTGTTATTATTCATGTCAACTGATGGCAAAACTGAAAAGTTGAAAATTTCACATAAAAGCTTAATGCTGAATAATGCTAAGTAATTTTTTCCAGATGCTTAAAGTCGCGTTACAATTGGGGACATTATTCATTCATTCCATACCCAGCAGTATGGTAACTTAAAATTCTAGCCACAGGTGCCCTAGTGCAGACTGACCGAAGTGAGGCTGCCAATTTGCGCCAATAGCCTTACCGACCACCACCAACATTCACATGAACACCATTTACATACTGGGCAATGTGGGTGAAGAGTCTTGCCAAAGGACACACCTGATTTTCCCAGCAGTCTCCTATCCAAGTACTAACCAGGCCCAACCCTGGTTAATTTCTGAGATTCTGAGATCAGGTTTTGACAAAGAGGTTTGGCAAATCTGTTGCACTTACAGGATGTAGCTCTCCTACATAGTACTGCTCCAGCATCTCCCTGGCATCAGTGGAATGTCCCACATCTTCAAAACTCTCTGTGGCATCTGCACCAGCCTGCTCCAGTAAAACCTCCTCACCACCAGGATGCTGCAAACACAAAACAGTTATATATTTAGAATGACAGTTGACAAAAGTTATTTGTCCCAGTCGGTTTCCGTAGGTCATCTCAGGTTATCTCGGTGTCCCGTTGACACACAATTATAGCTTACAGCTTGCAGTAACTGATCATTTGGAGTACATAACATGTACTTTAATACGCACAGTTGTGAACACACTACATACCTCTTCGAGGAAACTTGTGATGTCATATACTTTATCGTGGATAATGAGCCATGTGTCATTGCTCATATTATGCACTCTTATGTCCTCTAAAGTATAATACTTGACATCTTCTACTGCACTTTTTTCATTCCCGGGTCCACCGTCTGCGTTTAAAAGTTTGTCGTTGGCTTCTTCTCCCATTTTGACGCAATAAAAAGACTCCGCAAAGAGTGGTTTGAGATGCTAACGATTAGCTTCTCTTAACCGGACTAGATAAGTAGCGCAAACAAACAACAATTTTGACTATGAGATCCTCGCTTATAAAAAACAATAGCGTACACATAAAGCATAAAAATCACTAAAAGAAACACCAATGTTAATGCCAATGAGAATTACGAAAGCGACGGTGAGATAGATCCATGAAGCGCTAGAAAACCCATAAGCGGTACATCAGCAGACATGTGAAACGAACCAATGGGTTGCGCTGTACCTGCGCAGAGGGCGGGAACTGCCTCTCTAACCAATCAAAACTCACGCTGTGGCCTCACAGCCAATCAGAATTGACCACTTGATGCTCGCCAGAGTGGGGGCTTTACCAAGGCTGTTTTTTAATAGATAAAACAACCTATAGAGATGTTATCGCTTTGGCTCGAAAACACAGTATTGCATTTTTGTGTTTTTCATTTATAAAATACAAGTTTTTCATTGCTCAAAAGAACCTTGAAAAACATGCATTCTAAATGGTATAGGCCGGGGTCTCTCTCCACAGATCTGACAAATAACTTGGCCTGGTTAAGTCACCTGCTTGTTCCCATGGAGGTATTAATGCTTGAAGGTCAGTGGAACATCCTAAACAAAGCAGTAATATCGCTATTGTGACAGATCCCCCTACCAGAAAAGTTACATAGTGCACCTTTAAGAGTGCACAAACAAGGCCTAGGGCCACCTAGGCTATAGGCTAAAATGTGGACTTGCTGATAAGAGCATGGCCGAAGAGGTGTGCGTGCTGCTGATAACTTATGCCAAAGTCCATGGAATCATCCCTACAAGAAGACTGGGGTTTCATTGCACACAGCCAGTGACTTTTTTATTAGTTATAGAAATGGGGGTCTGCCACCTGCTTGTCTCCATGGAGTTACTGACTTTCAATTTTCCCAGAGTATGTCATTAAACTTCTAACTTTCTTCTATCTTAAATGTATCTATATGGAGACAAGCAGGTGACTCCAGGGGCTAAGGTCAGATTTATGAAGAGGTGTCTCTACTCACAAAAAGAATGCATGTTTTGTTCAAGGTATTTTTAAGCAATAAAAACATCTGTCTGTAACTGAACGCTACATACATTAAATGCCACACAGTGGAACATGCCATACTGTGAAACATTCCTGGCAAAGCAATATCTTTACTCAAATTTAGAGAATGCAAATGAAATTGTATTTTCCAGTGTTGCCAGTGTATCACTTAAATCTTTTAGCCACATATTAAAGGAATTTGTTGCTGCTAATCAGATTAGAACTGTACATAATCTCAAACCACATGTTCTGCATATTTCATGAATTAGGCCAAATGTTGTTTTACTATTCAAAGCTCAAATTTCCTTTTCAAAATAAAAGTATATATAAATAAGGCATTACTGTGCTTTCACTCAAAGGTGTCTGTTTTATTGTCTGACATTTCAAAGTAGTAATTTTATATTGAACATTTCTGAGAGTTTAACAGGACTTAAAAGTTGTTGTTTTTTTGTACAGAGTACTTTAAGCGTAAAGTATATTCAAAATGGAATGAGTCTTACAGTCAAGCCCAGGTTGAATGTAACAGTTCTGTGCACCAGGGGGCAGTAATGTGTCTGTAGTCAGAATGACATCAGACGTTTCCCTTGCCGAAGAAGAGGAGGAATTGTGGGATTGATATGGCAGCCTCCGCAGCTGTAAACATTCGCGTTGTTCTTACGAAATATTTTTGTGAATGCCTCTGATTTACAGTTCTTTTGAATCTCTGATATTTAATTGTATTATCATGTGTTGTTTGAAGCGTGGGCTGATGTGAAGACTTAAGTTTTGAACATAACGTGACACGCGGGAAGCTCTTTCTTTGGTGGATCTACAGGCACCGGGTACGCACAAGTAGCTTTGGTTTATTATGACGATTATGATATAATTCGGTTTTTGTTTTGTTATTTTATTTTTGATATTAGTTATAGTTAAGTTATTACAGATTTATCATAATCTTCTCATTTATAGCTGTATGGTTTGGTTGATTTCATGACAGGAAACTCGAATAAGCTAAACTAGACTGTTCAAATTTCCAAATTTTTAACTAGACCGAGTTAGAAGTTATTAGTTATTGTTAGTTATTTTTAATCGTCAGTGGTAAGCTTTGGGCAGTGGTAAGCTTTGGGCATTTTAATCGAGAAGTCCTCAGCCAAATCTGTGGCTCAGGGCCACAAAACATGTGGTTTGGAGCAGAATTCAGACTTGGAAGGAAGAAATGTTTTACATTTATGTAGAGCAGGTCTATTATCCTCAGGAAAATTAATATAGAAAGCCATTTTATTGGTTTTCTAAGATTCAGATTTTTGATCCACAGACCATGGATGAGGATGTGTCCATGCACAGACTTGCTGGGTCTGACCCGTCTGCTCAGGTTGGGGGACTGGTCGTAAAGAAGAAGAGTGCTGCTGCAGAGACTCATGTTTTTCGGGCACCCACCCCACGGACATCTCTATTGGGCTTGGACCTGTTAGCAGCTCAGAAAAGGAAAGAGCGGGATTTAAAAGAAAAGGCTGATGGTTCTGATGAAGAGCGAAACTTAAAGAAATCTAAAGTTTCATCCTACAAAGACTGGGACGAGGGAAAAAGTGATTCTGGTTCTGATGAGGAGGAGGATGACAAAAGTAAAGACACCAAGAAAGAAAGGTAAAGAAATATTGTACTGTAAATATTGTGTTATGAAAAGACTTAGGAACTATATAATATTATTCATATTCTAAAGCTACATTTAATTTGTTTTTAGTTTATTCATCCTTGTCTTTCAGCTTGTCATTTCTGAGTGACTTACAACTTCTATTTGTGGCTTTCTTTCATTTATAGCAGAAAGTATCGTGTTACTGGCTCTGAAACGCCATCCAACCCTGGAGGAGTCAGTGAGGAGTTCCGCCGCAGACACGAGCAGCGAGAGAAAGACCGTCGCGAACATGGAGTTTATGCTTCATCTAAAGAGGATAGGAATCGGGAGAAAGACAAAGAGCGAAGTAGAGACAAACACAGGGACAGGCGCAGTGAACGAGGTGTGTATGGGAACATGTCAAACTTTATTAATATAGATTTTGTTTTCATATGTGTTATCCTACATATATATATTTTATTCTTTATTCAGTTATTCTTGTTTATCATTTTTAGATGACAGGGAAAGCAGCCGGGGTCGTTCGGAGCGTGGAGACCGCAGTGACAGAAGTGACCGCTCACAGAGAGACGGCTGGTCAGAGCGAATCAGCCGCGGAAGTAGGAGAGAGCCAATGACTCCACAGTCTCACTCCAGAGGTAGGCTGATGTTTTTTGTTTTTTAATTTTTTTTCCAGTTTTCTTTTACATGAGCGAGATCTTAACGCAACATAAACTTCAATATCTGAAAACAGACACACCTTCCAGATCCAACTGGGAGGAGGATGACAGTGGTTATGCCAGCACTCGACATTCCCAATGGGAGTCTCCCTCTCCTGCTCCTTCACACCGAGAGTCGGACCGTTCTGAGAGAAGCCATAGATCTGGCAGAGAGAGTGAGCGGAGGGACAGGTAAACCTCTTTGATAAGTTGCTTGAACATAATGAACTGTTAGTTTAGGCTATAGATAGGCGTAGTTTTATTCAGACTGCAGATAAATTATACCATTTAGAGAAACATATTTAAATTAGAGGGTCACTGCTGAGATTAATGTTAGAAACTTTGCGCCCTGTTTGGTCTGTGTATAGGTCAGTCAAAGGTCGTTACCCCGATGACACACCTCTCCCAACCCCTTCATACAAGTACAATGAATGGGCCAATGACAGAAGACATTTTGGTTCAACTCCCCGTTTATCACAAGGAAAAGGTACAAAGTGGTTATGATTTTTTGTGTGTCTGTGTATAGGATGCATTCTTTATTACACCACTGTTCACTGTTGATAGGTAAAAAAGGAGATGGTGAAAGTGGAATTGCATTTGGTGATGATGAAGAACAAGAACAGTGGGAAGAAGATCAGAAGGTAGGGATCCTCCTTCCTTATGTCTGATCGTCATTTTATTTCTGTCTATAATTTTGTTTCTATGTAATATTTTGCAGCAAGCCGATAGAGATTGGTACATGATGGATGAAGGATATGATGAATTCCACAACCCTTTCACTTCCACATCAGATGAATATGTAAAGAAAAGAGAACAAATTCTCCAGAAACAAACCCAGAAAAGGATATCTGCCCAAAAGCGACAGATCAATGAGGTAATCTAATAACTGCTGCCTTTTAGCCGTTTGTGCAATTGGATATACATTATGCATATTAATTATTTCAGGATAATGAACGATGGGAGACCAACCGTATGCTGACCAGTGGTGTTGTTCAAAGGCTGGAAGTCGATGAAGATTTTGAGGAGGATAATGCCGCCAAGGTTCACTTACAAGTGCACAACTTGGTTCCTCCTTTCTTAGATGGAAGGATAGTCTTCACCAAACAGGTAAAAGCATAATTATCATGAACACGGCCTCTACTTTTTATATTGTTTTTGAAATGTGAATTATTTTCTCCTCTCTAGCCAGAGCCAGTTATCCCTGTTAGAGATCCAACTTCAGACATGGCCATCATCTCTCGCAAAGGCAGCCAACTTGTCCGTAAACACAGGGAGCAAAAGGAACGAAAAAAGGTAATTAAAACTAAAACCATCATGTAAGGACAAGATTGCAGGTACAAGCGGCCGAAATGAGTTTCCGCCGCACAATGGCTCAGCCACGTGGGAAGAGCTTGAAGTAGGGCCACTTCAGCTGAGGTGGCTCGGGCATCTGTTCCGGATGCCTCCTGGGCGCCTCCCTGGGGAGGTGTTCTTGGCATGTCCCACTGGAAGGAGGCCCCAGGGAAGACCCAGGAGGGACTATGTCTAAAGGCTGGCCCAGGAACTCCTCGAGGTTCCCGGAGGAGCAAGATGAAGTGTCTGGGGTGAGGGAAGTCTGGGAGTCCTTGCTTAAACTACTCCCCCCACAACCTGACCGTGGATAAGTGGAAGAAAATGGATGGATATAAAATGGACTAATGCTTGTGTTAAATCTAGAAAATTAACAAAGACTTTTCTTTGCTCATTTGATATAGCTAATCTTATTTTCTGTGTTTGCCAACTAAACAATACAACTAAGAATGATCTCTTTATGTTTGAGAAATGTTAATGGGTTTTCTTGTCCACACCTGTCAGGGGTGATAATGCCAGGGCTGACCAACTTTGTCACTTTGATGAATAATTCATCCGATTATGCTAACTTGTCAGTCAATGACATTTGTACTATAGACCCCACATGTCAGATTGACAAATGTGCTGCTTGGCTTTTTGATCTATAAAATGCAATGCAAAACCTTGTAACTTATTTTCAACAATGATGTTTTAGGCACAGCATAAACACTGGGAGTTGGCTGGAACTAAGCTAGGAGATATCATGGGTATCAAGAAGACTGAAGAAGAGGATGAGTCTGGAGCCAAAGTCATCGGAGAAGATGGGAAAGTAGATTACAGGTAACTGTTAAAGGAACACAGATCAAAATGTGATATACAATTAAATACATTAAATACGTAAATACATTAACTTGTGTCCATATGTCAGAGCTGAGCAGAAATTTGCTGAGCACATGAAAGAAAGGAGTGAGGCAACCAGTGAATTTGCTAAAAAGAAGAGTATTACAGAGCAGAGGCAATACCTACCCATTTTTGCTGTGAGACAACAACTTCTTAACATCATAAGGTATGGACAGAAAAATTGATACTAAATACTCAATTTTACATTGCATTAACCTGATTATGCTGATAATCTTTCAGGGATAATAGCATAGTTATTGTTGTTGGAGAGACAGGAAGTGGCAAAACCACTCAATTAACTCAATATTTACATGAAGATGGTTATACAAGTTATGGCATGGTGGGATGCACTCAACCCAGAAGAGTGGCAGCTATGAGTGTTGCTAAACGAGTGAGTGAAGAAATTGGAAGCAACCTGGGAGAAGAGGTTAGACGAATTTGTTTGTTCAAAATGTATTTATAAAAAAACTAAAGAAAAACTGTTAATAATTTGTATTTTTACTATGGTATAGTGCTATTTGGCACAGTTTAAATCAAATCGCAACACTGCCATCTAGTGACTAGATGCCTGACTTGCATTATTTTTCTTCCTAGGTGGGCTATGCTATTCGATTTGAGGACTGTACATCTGAGAAGACGGTGATAAAGTACATGACTGATGGTATTTTGCTCAGAGAGTCGCTAAGAGAGTCTGACTTGGACCACTACAGTGCAGTGATCATGGATGAGGCTCATGAGCGCTCCCTAAATACTGATGTCCTGTTTGGGCTGCTCAGAGAGGTCAGGGCTCTTAACACCACATATAACACCAAACACAAAACATATATTATAGCAGTATATAGTTTATATAGTTATGTTCCCCAATATTTGCTGTGCATAACTGTTGGTAGCTTAGTTGGTAGAGGGTTGTCCCCTGGTCTGAAGGTTGGCAGTTAGAATCCCACTCTCGACATAAACATCAATGGTTGAAGGTGGTAAAGAGCTATAAAATGTGACCATTTACTGTTTGAATTGCAGGTTGTGTCAAGACGCACAGACTTGAAATTAATTGTTACGTCTGCTACTATGGACTCGGATAAATTTGCTGCATTTTTTGGCAATGTCCCAATATTTCACATTCCAGGAAGAACATTTCCAGTAGACATTTTGTTCAGCAAGGTTTGACAGTTTAATCTCTCTCTCTCTCTCTCTC